>LOJH01027212.1:3986-18138 GCA_001685095.1 Ellobius talpinus
AAGGAGAGAGAAGGAAGGAGGAGAGGGAAGAGGGGAGAGGAGGGAGAGGGAAGAGGGGAGAGGGAGATGCAGGGGTGTCTGTACTCCTGATCCAACCTGGAGCAGCTGTCACCTGAGGTGTTGTCTGTGGCTTTGCATAGAAGAAACTGGAGAAGTGGCCGTTGGGTTTTACTCAGTGACAGTCACAGGTCTAAGCAAATCACATAGCCACCTATTTCCAAAGGAGTTGGTGAGTGTGTGCCGATGAGTGTGTGCTGGAAGGGGCTTGCAGTTCCTGGCAGAATGTCAAGGCCACTGCTTGCAGGTGTTTGAGATCTTTCTCTGACTGTGGCTATTAATCTTTTAGTGTTTAAAAATGTTCAAATCCTTCCCAAGACAACTGGTATTCTATTCTTCCTGCATCTCCTCCCACAGGCAAATAACCTCATCTCAGAATGCTCCCCAGAGGATTGTGGCCTAATGAATAGGACTAATTTTGTAGCTCTGGCCACTTCCATTATACCTTCATGCCATTTACTGTTTGACCCATGAACTAAACACATCAGAAAGCCTGGAGGACATTCTCAATGGCAGAGGATTAATGTTTATAAAGGGCTTATTATGCAACAGAAGTGTGACCTTCGTGATTAAAGCCATTATTGGTAGCGCTGGCGTAAACAAGTGCCTGGTGCAGCCCACTCAGATCTCTGCTTTCTGCTTGTTCCTCCTTTTCCTCGAGCGAGAGGAAGCCAATGGGAGCCTAAGAAAGAGCACATGTCCCAGCTCTTAGGCTTCTAGTATAGACTGAGTGATTTGGGACATGGAAGCAGGCACTTGGCATAAAAATGCCCTGCAGTTACCTCCATTCTGCTTAGGGGATGTTCCACGGTGCCTAAAATCATAGCTAGCACAGAGCCCTTAGACCATGTTTTTTCCCTCTCCCCATGAATACCAATAATAAAGCTCAAAGCTTTAATGTGAATGCATATGTTGCCTGTGTGTTTATCTGTGTACCAGATGGCATGCTTTGTGCCTTTGGAGGCCAGAAGAAGGAACTGGAATTACAGATGGTTGTGAGCCACCATGTGGGTGCTGAGAATGGAACCTGGATCCTCTGGAAGAGCAGCCAGTGCTTTTAACCACTTAGCCACCTCTCCAGCCCCTAATAAAGTTTAATTTGTAAGTTAAGCACATTAAGAGAGTAACAATGGACCGTAAGAGAGAAGGGCTGTGCCAATCTATTGTAATTCAAGTTGAGTGTGGGTGACCACAACCATAGAAGGTAAAAACCATGGGTGTGGATGGGGTGCTATATTTTATAGACTTTAGGATTGCTCAGGCTGTGTGATACAAAGTGCTGTCTGCACTCGGGAGGCAGAGGCAGGAGGATCTCTGTGAGTTCAAGGCCAGCCTGGTCTACAGAGTGAGTTCCAAGACAGCCAGGGCTACATAGAGAAGCCCTGTCCTGAAAGCATCCTCTCCCCTCCCGCCCCCCACCCAAAAAAAAGTTCTTTGGTTTGATTCAGGTTGAGTTTTGTGGCCACCATTACTTTCATTCATTCAGTTCGTAACTCCATGCTTGGAGGTTGTGGCCAGACCACACTGATGGAGGAGGTTCTCAGGGCCAAACCACTGGGTACCACTTCCCAAGCTTCACTCTGGAAAGCCCTGCTGCTTGGCTGGTGATGTCAGTTAAGCCAGCTCTCAGTATCTGGGCTCCCATTGGCAGCAGCGTATTGGTGGGGGAAAGGAGTTACTTTTGTGGTTGCTGTTAGGAACACTAACAAAAGCCACCCAATGCAGAAGGCTTCTTTCAGATCACAGCCTGAGGGTACAGTCCTTTGTGGTGGGGAAGTCTAGGCTGCAGGAGACTGAGGAAGCAGAAAGCAATGAATGCCCACATTCAAGATGCTGCTACCCTCCTTTAGGGTGGACCTTCCCACCTCAGTTAACCCATTCATACCTGGGATTGTCCCCCAATTAGGAAGATTGTAGCTCTTCCTAAACTGGCAGTATTAACCTTCACAGCCCATAATCCTGGATGATCTGATGGCCTCCAACCCCAGAGACTGCTGTGCCTTCTTGGCGCAGACTCAGCCAGTCTGCATCCAGCCCTAATGTCAGCCTACCTGTAGCCTTCCTGTTCATTTGAGCCCCATGTCTACTCAAGCTCCTAGCACACGATACCAATACAGGACATCTTTACAGTACCAAAGGCTGCTTTCTGTTTGAGGATGGAAAAGATGACTTAATAACTCAACTGACAGAATAAATTTTTAAAGAGTAAACACTTAGGACAGGCAGTGTTGGGCTCACAACTTTAGTTCCAACATCCGGGAGGCAGAGGCAGGCAAATTTCTGGGTTTGAGGCCGGCCTGGTCTGTAGAATGAGTTCCAGGACAGCCAAGGCTACACAGAGAAACCCTGTGTTGAAAACAACAACAACATCAAAAAACAAAACAAAAGTGAACACCTGGAAATTTCTCTCTCCTTGCCAGCCCTTAGGTGGCACTCGGATTACAGGTCACTTAGGTTAAGCTCGGTCCTCAGCTGTCTCTGAGTGGAAGTGTGCACAGGTCAACCCTGTAGCTCTCCCGTGTCTTAGAGTGCCTCTGATGCTGTGTGTTAGCCTCCTTATGGTGTGTCTGTTCTTGAACAGTTATTTTATCCTGGACCTGCATTTGAATTCTCTGTTGTGGATTCCCTTTGCCAATGGGTGTCCATATGAGGGATTTCCTGGCAGTCCATCAAATAACTGGAGGTCTAGTTTCTTCCCGTATTTGATTACTTCCTTTTCTAGGTCGCTGGGCTGCTTATCACTCATCATGCCTTCCTGTATTTACAGTGGCAGCCTCCTAATTGCTGGTTGCCTCAGTTAGATACTGAATGATCTCCATCTGTCTGTGGAGGTTACAGCATTCCCATCCCACATAAAACCTTTGTTAATTGGCTCTAAGACCACTGGGTTTTCATTCAGCTAACCGTAGCTCGTAAAGTTTTGAAGTAGGAGATGGTTGGTTACACCGACCCCACGGCTGTACCTGTGCTGCACAGTGGTTCTGGCTTGAGCCTCTTGGCCCCGCCCTACACATCCTTCAGGATGCTGTCCATGTTTGTAATGTTGTGTCCTTGCATAGTCTTTAGGAAGGAAGCTGTGCGCATTGTCCTCTCATTGGCTCTGTTCACAGTCGAGATTATCTACCCACCAGCTTGAGAACTCTAGCATGCTTCTCGGGCCTTGTGCAGAATTTCATAGTTAATTGTAGGGTTCAGACTGGGTGGATCCCCTGCTTCACTGGCTCCTTATCAATCATTCAAACAAACAAATGCTGGAACAGAAGGAAATTCCTGAATGACCTCTGTCAACTGTGACTCCACAGCGTCCTCTGTCTTGATCTAGTCTTCCAACTAAGCAGGCCAGTTCTTGGTACATCCATTGGCAGCATTTTAATTCCCCTCCCCCATAAGAATGAAATTCAAACTGGTAATATAGCGAAGACTAGGAAGTCACATTCTCTGCCTGAGAGAGTTATAGGCGAATTAGCAATGTCCAGTGGCCTTCCTTGCCCACAGGGCTTTACTTATTTCCTGGTACCAAGAACTAAACAGAAAGCTTAATGTTCATTTTGACAGTACTGGTAAAGTCTCAGTGGCTCTCTGGCATCTAACCTTATAATAAGCTTTTTTCTTTTCTTTCTTTCTTTTTAGTTATTTATTTA
This sequence comes from Ellobius talpinus, assembly GCA_001685095.1. Lineage (NCBI taxonomy): Eukaryota > Metazoa > Chordata > Mammalia > Rodentia > Cricetidae > Ellobius > Ellobius talpinus. Next base: position 7,685 of record LOJH01027212.1, read on the forward strand.
TTTTTGCCTATTTTTTAAGACAACTTTTCCTTTTGCTCCCAGCGTTGATTAACTAGTTAATATTCTGATGATCACTAGTAGAGTATGAAATCAGTTAACCAGATTGCAGTATGAAATAATAGGTGTAAAGCGAGTTTTCAGAATGTGGTTATAAATTAGATCGGTGTCCATGTTGGTGAGCACACATTGTACCCAGGACAGTCTGTCCTATGATGCAGACTGAATTAGGAGAGAAAGGCAAGGGACCTGTACACAGATCTGTTTTGTGCGTGTAAGGAAGAGGATGGAGAAGGCAATCAATGCCCTTTAGCAGGAAACAGGTGAGCGAAAATAATGCTTTTGTTTGCATTGACAGGTGAGTACGAAGTCTGAAGATTAATGGGTCTAGTGATATTTATTTTTGTAAGATCTAAAAATACTTTTTTCCTGTGTATAAAACATTCTGAAGAACAGGAAAGAAAAAAAAATTCCAACCCAAAACATAGACATACCTCTGTGTTCACAGCAGGTACTTCCTGTTGTTGGCTAAACATTCAGAGGTGTGAACCCTGCATTCTGTCTTGTGTTCTGCAGGGTTTTCCCTGTCTTCTGTGGACGAAGATGGCATTCGAAGGCTCTACGTGAACAGCGTCAAGGAAACGGGTTTAGCTTCCAAGAAAGGTAAGACTGTGGATGCCTTGGCTGCTTCTATTTTTGTTTTTGTTTTTTGTTTACTTGTTTGTTTGCTTGTAGTTTTTGATACAGGGCTTTGATATAAAGCTGGGGCTGGCTTGGAATTCCTGGTGTGGCTCAGGGTGGTCTTGAACTTGAGGTCCTTCTGCCGCAGTCTCTCCAGTATTAGGATCTACAGACTTGCAACCCTCCAACTCTACCCGCCCCTACCCCTACCGTGTGGCCCTTGTTTATCTCAGTTTTCTTTTGGGGGGTTTTCTCATTGATTAATGAGAAAGACATTTTCAGAGGGTTTGTGTGTGAAGACTATTGTCTCCTTGAAAACAATCCCAAGTAAATGGGTTTTACTCCATGAGTTCTGGTGTGCAAGAAATGTCACACTCCTAGGTTTAGATGAGACTCTAAACCTGTATCTGTGGGACTACTGCAATGCTCCCTTCTAATCACAATGGTTCTTTATCTTCTCAGGAGCTTGGGGCTTGGAGGAAGCAGAATTTTGGTCCTCACTGGTCAGAGGCATTAACTAAGCCTTCAGCATCCCCAGAAGTGGCTGTTCCACTCGGTCACTTCCCAGAGAGTCTGCAGAGCTTGAATTGAGATCCAGCTCCTCATCTCTGCTGTCAACTCTCCCCTGACGTGTCTTGACTGTTCCTTTGGGCCTCCCAGAGCTTACCATGCATTTTTGCTGCCTTTGGGCCCTGTTCTTTAGCCTTCTCACGCTGGGTTACAGTGAACCCTCCACATTTTTGGGCTGTGCATTTACCAGCTACATGTTGGAAATCTTTGGTGGGGAGTGTTAAAAAAAAGCTATCAAATGCTGAACATATTCTCACCTTTGCCCTTGCCACCATTCCCTAAGCAGTGTAATGTGGTTACCAGTTTTATATGCTGCTTAAGATATTACAGATAATTTACAGATGATTCAAAAATGGCTGTCTGTAAATATGACTTCTTTACATCTGTGGATGTTGCAAGGGCTGTTTTAGATTCCACCTGCTAAGGGCACCAAGAGAAGCCAGAACTTGTCCACCCCATTAGTTTTAGGACAAATGTAACAGGTTAAACCCTGTGGCTCAAACAAAGAAAATTTTCCACTCATAGTTTAGGAGGCTAGAAGTCTGAAGCCAAGGTGTTGGGAGGATCGATTCCTTTTGGAGGCTCACAGGAATCTGTCAGATGTCTCTTCGTAGATACGGTGGCTGCCAGCCGTCCCCAGCCGTCCTCAGTGAGCCTTGGTTTGTAACTGATACTCTCACTTTTGCCATTTCTCCATGTCCTTAGTCTTTCTGTGGCTGTCTTCTAAGAACAAAGGTTATTTTGTTTGACACTCACCCTAGATTTCTATGAGTTTGCCTTAGTTAGGGGTTGATTTTGACTTCATTACGTCTTTAATATTATATAGTTACAGCAATTATTTTAATTATCTCCATGATACATGCCTGAACCTCTTTCCAAAGAAGGTTGCTTCCGGATGTCGTAGGCAGATGTGATTGTTTTTGTTTGGGGGTGGGGGGACACTTTTCAGCTCATTATCCTTATAAAAATATGAGGCAGGTCAGTAAGTTTAGGAATTTTGTTCTTGGTGTGGAATTTTGTGAGAACATAATCCACATTGGCCAGCATGTCTGTGTCAGCTGTACTTAGACGTGATTTCCTAAATCTCGTCTTGTCAGGAACTGTGAATGGAGCACTGGGAACAAAGGGGGCCTGAATATCCTGCCTCCCTCCCTGTAGCGGCAGAACATAGTACTGGGTGCTTCATAGCTTATGAGTTCCCCTGTGCGGGTCATTTTCGCCCCTTGCTGTATCCGTCAGAGGTTCTCAGTCCTGTCTGTCTGTGCACAGAGAAGGTGGGGCGCAAAGGAGGAATAGGCAGAATCGATTATGTGCTAGCTGTCGTGGGGGAGGACCTCCCTCGTGTTCCTCCTCTGCTTTCTAGACTGCAGGCAGACTGGATGCCAAGAGTTTGCAGAGGCCCTGAGCTGCATCTCAGCTGCAAACAGACAGGTTCATTCCCCTCCAGACCTGGTTGCTGATCTTTATCGCTCTCAGCAGGATGAGTGTGCTGTCGGGGGCGGGGGCTCTTCTGACTTGAGTCACATCCTGCTTTAGTTCTTTGAGTCTGAGAACCCTGATGCTCATGAAAACAAATGTCTCCCCAGCCTCCTTGTGCCTTAGAGCAGTGTTCTCAGCAGATGTAGGGCCAGTGTGTCGTCTCCAGCCACAGGTACCATGCTAACACTCCGCACAGGCCAGGCAGTGTCAGAAGGAGGCACGTGGGGTGTTAGAGATCTAGCAGCTAATGAAAACATACATCCCACCGCACCCCATTCAGGACTCTGCAGGCCACATCTGTACATTCTGTACCAAATGTCCCCTCCCCCAGCTTCCATCTATTATTCCAGTTCAGCTGATGCTGTCTTGCAGCCAGCCTTTGACACCCACAATCTTTGAGATATTTTCTTTCCTGGAATCAGTGATTCCAAGTTCCTTGACCACTCATTAGCGTGTAGAATAGAACTCACTTTGACTGGCTTTTTGAACACGGCCTAGGTGTCGCCAGTCTTGTTAAAATTACCAGAATATGTTGTTGGGAAGAAAGGGCTGTGGACCACTGCCTGAGTAGATCTGAGCACCCTGCTTGCACTAATACACTGTTTTCACCTTTGTTTATTTTTGCTGGCCACCTTGGGCCTTTGGCTGTTCCAGACTGCAGTTGGGTCCCATGTTCCCACTCCCCGCTATTGCTCTTCACACACAGACTGCCCCGAATTGGATCTCAAATCGGCTGCCCTTGCAGAATGGGCTTTTTGTGCCCTAATGTATTCTTTGACCCTTCGTCTCCACTCATCATGGCCCTGCTTGTTTTGGACTCTCATTCTCCCTTTGAGGTCATCTGAGAGCCATGCTGTCATCTAGTATTTTCATGATGGCCTCATGGGATGTAGCCTGGTTGAGAAGAACACGTGTCATCTTGCTCCAAAGAGCTTCAATACTTCATAGGTATTTTCTCATGGTCAGTGACCTGATCAGTCCTCATCAACTTAGACCATGAAACCCAATATGGACAAGTTCAACAGAACCGCCATATATGGGCTGTCCATGCATGCTTCAGCATTGCCAGGACATAAATTTCATTTCATTCAACTTCAGTTCTTATTTGCAGGGTCAGTTTAGGGTGAATAGCAACTTGGAGAGTCAATACCTAGTGAATATCTTCAGTGATCACGTGATTAGCTTCTTTTCTCTCTTATGTAGGAGACAGGGGCTGGAGGTGACTCAGTAACATGTCAGCCGTCACAGAGCCTGTCCATGCTGAAGCTGTGACAGAAAGACCCCAGTGGGGCACTTCCCAGCTCAATACTACTGACACCGCCTCGCCTCTCCTCCTACGCTCCGCTCGCTCATTCTGAGAGTAACTCACCCTGTGTTGTCTTCCTGGTGTTGCCATAACAAAGTCCTGCAAACTGGGTGGCTTGCAGCTGCAGAAATTTGTGTGCTTGCAGTTCCGGAGAAGTCAGGCAAGGTTTCACCGGCCCTTCTGGCCCTGAACCTTTTGGAGAGAACCCTCTCTGGTGTCACTCATCCAGTTTCTATGGTTCCACATGTTTGTGGACTTGTGGCTATGCCACCCCAGGCTCTGCCTCCATCTTCACTGCCCCTGCTCTTCTTTGTGAGTCTTTCTTCCATGGTTCCCGTGAAGACATGTCAGTGGGCATAGGGCCCATCAGACAATGCAAAGTCTTTCAAGGTGAAATTGCATTCACGACTCTGAGTGCTGGGACACAGGGACGAAGTTTTCAGGGTCAGCACTCATCCTGCCATTGTTCTTTCTGTGCCAATTGCATAAACCTGGATGGAACCTTTCTTCTGAGAAACTTCATAGATGCCTTCTGGCTTTCAGATCTTTTTATCCTAATATCTAATATCCTACAATGTCTGAATTATAGGCCTTTGAGTTTTAAGAAAAGACCAAAGCCACAGCGCCTCACACCTCTAATCCTAGCACACGAGAGGCAAAGGCAAGATGAGCTTAGTGTGAGTCTGGGCTTCTAGTGAGTTCCAGGATACACAGGCATACACATGCATACAAATGCACACACGTACATACATGCATACATATGCAGACACACACACATGCATACACCAAAACCATACACCAATATCTCTGCTTTTCATATATTGAAGTCTTATATTTTCTGTTTAAATATTATACTGCTCCAGATTTTTATCTGAAAATGAATTGATTAAGGCTGGAGAGATGAATCGGTGATTAAAACCACCGGCTGCTCTTCCAGAGGTTCTGAGTTCAATTCCCAGCATCCACATGGCAGCTGCTAACCTCTCTAACATCCCATGGAATACGGTGCTCTCCTGGTGTGCAGATGTACATGTATACAGAGCACACCTATAAATAAATAAATCTTAAAAGCAATGAAGTATTGACTCAACAGAATTTTGCCTTTGACACAAAAACATTCACATTTTCATTTAATTCCCCTCCCCGTGTGGTTTTTTTGTATATTTTATGCTCGGTAATGGGTTTTGTGAGTTTTGGAAATCTGAGTGAGGATAGCCAGGGTTAGCTCCAAATCTGGGAAGTGAGAACTCTCTAGAATGATCCTCCTGCAGAGTCAGAGCTGGGACCCATGACTGCCTTGGGTGGGGTGGTTTCTCAATTCTGCAATTCCTCTGTGTCTTCTTCATTGACTTCCTTTCTAGGGAGACTCCCTTCCCTTCGCTGCCTCCTCCTCAAGTAGCTGCAGTGTCTGTAATAAAGGTCTGAAGTCCCCCTTCGTTGACACAGCTCCTGGTTTTCCCAGGTTGAGCTTGTTCTCAATTGTCCCTTAGGGTCCCAAATGTTGGCCCGTCCCAAGATATGTCCTGCAAAGGTTGCAGAAACCTCTGAGGACCCTACCCAGATGAAAGGGAAGATATACTTCCCTGGATCTTGGTGTCATTCAAAGGCAGGGAGAGTGATAACCGCATTTGGTTCTGTCAGCTGTCTTCTCCTTATGAATTTTGGGGAAAAAAAGCAAAAACAAAACAACCTTCCTCATAGTGGTAGGCAGAAGGAGGAACTTCTGCTACTTAGTTTCACAGAAATGATCAGCAAGTGTGTATAAAACACTGTTGCCAATGTTCCTGGAGACCAGCATCTTGGGGAGTTAACCAGAATCAGCATTTGAGAAAGAATATTGGCAGATGCTTAGATCAGTTGGTTCAGATCAGCACTTCTCAACCTGTGGGTCCATGACCCCTTGTAGGGGGGCACCTAAGACCATCGGAAAACATAGATACCTATGATACGATGCATAACAGTAGTAAAATTACAGTTATGAAGTCACGGCAAAATCATTTTATGGTGGGGGGGTCACCACAGCATGAGGAACTATATTAAAGGGTCACAGCCTCAGGAAGGTTGAGAACCACTGCTCTAGAGCCTTCTCAGACCCACGCGAGCACTGCATCCTGCCCCCAGCGGCCCTGGGGCTGTGAGACTCATTGCAGGAGAGCTTGGCATGCCCCTTCTGACAGAACTGCTAAGTAGTTATGCTCTGATTCGTGTGACATTAAAACTTTTCCACCTTGCGTTGGCAGGCCTGAAGGCGGGGGATGAGATTCTTGAGATCAATAATCGTGCTGCTGGCACCCTGAACTCCTCTATCCTCAAAGATTTCCTCTCGCAGCCCTCCCTGGGCCTCCTGGTGAGGACACACCCTGAGCCAGAGGAAGGAGTGGAGCTTCTGGAGAACCCACCCCATCGAGTGGACGGCCCTGTGGACCTGGGCGAGAGCCCCCTCGCCTTCCTCACCAGCAACCCAGGTATGCTGTGCTGAGGGCTGTGTGTACTTCATGAGCCTGTGCCCCGGGAGGCACACCACTCTCAGGGCCCCTCAGGGCTTGCTTCTGCAGACATCAGGACCCTCAGGGCTTGCTCCTGCAGGCATGAGGGTCCCTTAGGGCTTGCTCCGGCAAGCATGAGGGTCCCTTAGGGCTTGCTCCTGCAGGCATAAGGGTCCCTTAGGGCTTGCTCCTGCAGGCATGAGGGTCCCTCAGGGCTTGCTCCTTCAGGCATGAGGGTCCCTTAGGGCTTGCTCCTGCAGATGTCAGGGCCCCTCAGGGCTTGCTCCTGCAGGCATGAGGGTCCCTCAGGGCTTGCTCCTTCAGGTGTCAGGGCACCCCAGGGCTTGCTCCTGCAGCTATTGGAAGGTGTCAGTGAATGAGTGAAGCTGATAGCTGGCCCTGGCCTTCCTGTTGACATTTTAAAGGAAGAGGGGAAGGTGTTTTTGTCATAGAAACATAAAACTGCTTCGTGTTTCTTTTGCTTATTGTCATCTTGGAGAGAGGTGTGTGGTGTGAGGCCACCATTTCATGGATGTGGATAAAGGTATGGGATCACATAAGCCCCGGGGGATGCTTAGTTCTCTTCTGGCGTTCACTTTCTCCATCCCCAAAGTCTGTTCAGCCCTGCTCTTCCCATGTGGGAGAAACTGGGTGTTTCTGAGAAAGCTCGCCCAGTGGTTTTGTCTGATTCCTTTGTACATGAGGAGATCCTGTCATTCCTGCTCTATCTGCCACCTTTTTTTTTTAATATTAGTATTTTTTTTCTTTTTTGTGTACTTTGGTGTTTTGCCTGCATGTATGTCTGTGTGAGGGTGTCAGAAGCCCTGGAACTGGAGTTACAGATAGTTGTGCGTTGCCATATTGGTGCTGGGGATTGAACCCGGGTCCTCTGGAAGAATAGTCAGTGCCCTTAAGTCGCTCCAGTCCCCATCTGCCATTCTTGTCTCCTTTCTTTCCTGCTCCCTCTGGCACCCATGCACTCATTCTGACAGAAGCAGCTTGGGTGCCCCCTGCCTAGGGAGCCTTCCCGGGACCCCCAGCTCTGTGACCTGCAGAATGTGTCTCCTTAGGTTTGCTTTTCCCCCTGAGTTTACTTCTGATAGGCTTTCACTGTTCACGTAGCCCAGACTAGCTTGGAACTCTGAATAGCATAAGTTGGCCTCGAACCCAAGATTCCCCTGCCTCAGCTTCCGAGCTTTGGCCTTGCAGGAGAACACCTTCATGCCTGGCTCACTTGACACCTTTCTTTCTTGACTCTCGTGTTTTGTTTTCGTAGAGTGTGTGTGTTTTTTTCTTCTTTGCCTTCCAGCCTTTGGACAGAGTGTCCCACACAGGTGACCCTTTCCTTTGGAACCTGGGAGTGAACAAGCGAGCACAGGACCCTGTGGGTTGCTGGAGCTCAGCTTTTATGAACCCGTGCTAAGGCTTGGGTTCACTGACTAGGCTTAATTTCAGAATTATTTTTCTCCCCGTCTTGTGTTTTCAGGGGGAGAAAAAAGCTTGAGGCAGCGTGGGCATGCATGGGGGCGGGCCTCTAGTTTCAGTGTCTGTGTTGTAGCTACTTGTGTGTTGCTCCTTGCCATCGTCAGATTACCATCTGCAGCTTGGCTACTTAAGCTAGAAGCCCGTGATTGTTCATGATTTTTTTTTAGTGGACCTTGGAAGAATTTGACAAGTTGAAGCTTCAAAAAATGGATCGTACTTGGTTACTGTTGGGTCCCTTGGATCACTGTGTCATAGTGGTCCTCAAACTTTTAAAAGCTGCTTTGGTCAGCCCAGGATGCCGAGAAAGGGGGAATCAGGACCGTGGAGGCTATTCTCCCAGATGGCCACAAGGTGGCGTGTGTTAGCCTACAAAACAACCCACAGCTTCCATTCTGCAGGGTGACAGAATCAAACACATGCTGTGTGATTAGGTTGTTTCAGGATTTTGAGGTCATATGCATGAAATGCGTGTGTGACTGTATGTGGATTAAATTTCTATCAGTTTCATTCCTGCCTTTATAGATACAGATTCAGAATTTGCATAATCCACAAACTGAAACCTGATCACCCGACCTGATTTTGAACAACTTGGATCCGTCCGTGCACATCACGTTTTTGCTTCTTCCCATTACAATGGTAGATTGGGTGGTTGTGATGGCCAGTTCTGGTCCACAAAGCCATAAATGCTCATTCTCTGGCCCCCTTAGAGATAAAGTCCCTGTGTAAAATTGACTCTTGCTCACAAATTGCTTCCTTATTTACAGTTACTGTCTATTTCTTACTAAAAAGAACCCTTGAATATACACAAATTATTTCCATGAGTGTTTTTAAAATAATAATTTGCGTTTGAAATCAGGTCTATTTATATAGTCCAGATTATCCTAGAATCACTATATATGCTGAGGTGGCCCCTAGTTTGGAGTCCTACTGCCTCAGCCTCTTGGATACTGAGATTATAGTAAACAAGGCAGAATAGCTTTTAACTGAAAAGGTTCTTGCTTGTCTATATGTGTCTTTTTCAGAAGGATCTGGGTGTGTTCTGTGTATATAGTAGTTGCCCTGTCTTTGATACAGTAGAGTCCTAAACACAGCCCTGACTTTCCTGTAACCTCCCACAGACAAGGCTCCTGTGGAGGCCCTGTACCACCCAACTTACTTGTATCTAAAACAGTACGACTTCAACCTTGGGGTCTTTTGTAGGTGACGGATTCTTTCCTTTGTTTGTTCCCAATCAAATGACTGTGTCTTGGAGCTCATGATCCCCACCTGGGTCTCTGCCTTCTGGGTGCTTCCGCTTCCTGGTCCTTATTCAACAGCAGAAGATGAAAGGGGGGAAGCAAGGAAACAGGATGGGTAGCCAGCAAGCCTGCCCCATAGCAGGGCAGAGATAACAGACTCAGAAGACATCGGCACTTAGCACAGAGCAGTGGGACAATGGGTAGGCCAGACTCCAGCCTTGATCTAAATTTAGAAGTAACTGAAAATAGGAGCAATCCGAGTGGCAAAGTTTGGGGTTTGGTGCTAGAGCATCTTTAAGATAGTTATAATGCGTATTAGTGACCTGGAAAGAGACCTAGGTGGGGAGTCTGAACATCTCAGGGACTTTGAGGCCCGTGCAGTCCCTGGTGCTGTTTGTCCAGCATGCGGACTTGACCAGACCTTCCGGAGAGCCCGGACTGAAAGGTATTGATTCTCTTTCAAGCTTTGGTTATTTCTGAACCCCTTTCTCACATAGAGGCTTGCAAGTAGAAACATCATGGCCTGGTGGTTAAAAATAGGCCCAAGCCAGGTTCTGTGGGACTGCGTTCATTTTGATGTTAGCCTGTGGTCCTATGAGTCATGATTTGCCACTCTGTGTCCTGTATCCTCTCTATAAGATGCTGGCTCCGCTTTCATCTTTGTTTCCTGAGCACTTGTTTCTGTACACACAAGGAAGGGAGCCAGGACAAACAAACAAACAAAGATAGTTCCCTCCATGAATGTTATTCTCGGAGGATCCATCTTGTAAAGGGGAAGCTGGTGTGAGAACTTGGAAACTCTTGTCTGCATGGCGTTTCTGATGACTGCTGTTAAGTTCTTATGGGATTTGTTTTGAATGCTGATCTTAGCATTTCAGATCAGGTAATTCTTTGGTACGAGGGGCCAAAGAACTTTCTCTGCAGCCCTACCAGCTGTCCTAAGATAGTAGTACCTGCTCACCCCCAAACAAAAATGCCCTCAAAGATTGCTGCTGTCCGTCTCTTCCCTCCCCATGACGTCTCCCTAGTTCAGAACTCCTGGCCAGGTTTATTAGAAGGTGCACACCTACTTCAGTCAGCGATGCCTCTGAGCGAGCTGGGTGTAAGAAGGCAGGTATAGGCCTGAATATTCTTAGACGCTTCCTAAAGCATGCATCCATCATGGTTGTTTATTTTTTTTTAATGAATCCTAATGATATTCTGCTATTCTCT
>LOJH01027213.1:2758-18138 GCA_001685095.1 Ellobius talpinus
GGGGGCTTTGAACACAAAGGGAAATGCAGTACCCTGTGCTGGAGTCTGGAGCCAGGTTCTCCGGTTTCTGGGTGCTGCTTATGCCCTCTAGAGGCAGTCCAGGGTGCTGGGGCACATGCTCGTCATGTGGCCACCCTGAGGAGGAGGGGCGAGTTAAAAGATTCAGAGAAAGGCTCTATTCTTCCCCCGACCTCAGCCCACCCTGGCTTGGGGGAGGCAGGGGACCAAGAAACTGGGAGGTGCTAAGTTTAGCAATGTCTCTATCCGAATCACTTCCCAGCAAGAGGCAGCGAGGGCAGCAGAAGGCTGGGCTCCTTTATACAGGTAGTGAGACTTCATGAGCAGAGCTCAGGGTCTCAGCCAGGAAGCGTCTAGACTCTGCCTGTGCCATGCTTAGGCTGACCTGTCCGGCCGGAAAGAGGGCAAGTGTGAAGGAAAGTTGGAGAGTGCCCAGATGGAAAGAGGCAAGGTGTGAGGAGCGTCAGAGACCCCTGATGACACCATGAGCCCAACAGGACACTGGGAGGCTGATACCACCTGGAGCTGAAGCCTCCCCTGACTGCTTCCTACTTCCTGGACAAGACTATGCCCACTCAGGAGCCCCAGAGGAGGCTTCTGGGTTCTCTCAACTCCACCTCCACAGCCACCCCTCACCTTGGACTGGCCACCAACCAGACAGGGCCTTGGTGCCTGCAGGTGTCTATCCCAGATGGCCTCTTCCTCAGCTTGGGGCTAGTGAGTCTGGTGGAGAACGTGCTGGTCGTGATAGCCATCACCAAAAACCGCAACCTGCACTCACCCATGTATTGCTTCATCTGCTGTCTGGCCCTGTCTGACCTGATGGTGAGTATAAGCATCGTGCTGGAGACTGCTGTCATCCTGCTCCTGGAGGCAGGGGCCCTGGTGACCCGGGCTGCCTTGGTGCAGCAGCTGGACAATGTCATGGACGTGCTCATCTGTGGCTCCATGGTGTCCAGCCTGTGCTTCCTTGGTGTCATCGCCATAGATCGCTACATCTCCATCTTCTACGCCCTGCGTTACCACAGCATTGTGACACTGCCCCGGGCACGACGGGCCATTGTGGGCATCTGGGTGGCCAGCATCTTCTTCAGCACCGTCTTTATCACCTACTACAATCACACAGCCGTCCTCATCTGCCTTGTCACTTTCTTTCTCGCGATGCTGGCACTCATGGCCATTCTGTATGTCCACATGCTCACTCGAGCATGCCAGCATGCTCAGGGGATCGCCCGGCTCCACAAGAGGCAGCGCTCCGCCCGCCAAGGCTTCTGCCTTAAGGGTGCCGCCACCCTCACTCTCCTTCTGGGAATTTTCTTCCTATGCTGGGGCCCCTTCTTCCTGCATCTCTTGCTCATCGTCCTCTGCCCTCAGCACCCCACCTGCAGCTGCATCTTTAAGAACTTCAACCTCTTCCTCCTTCTCATCATCTTCAGCTCCATCATTGACCCCCTCATCTATGCTTTTCGCAGTCAGGAGCTCCGCATGACACTCAGGGAGGTGCTGCTGTGCTCATGGTGAGCAGGGAGGTGGCTTTTGGTTTCGTGGCCAGGGCGCTGGGCAGAGGGTGACAATGATATCCTGTGGCCCGCATCCTGTAAGACCACAGGTACTGGTCTCTTTGTCCAAGGGTGGATTAGATGAACTTTAAAATAGAAACACAAACTTCCTGGGACCAGGAGGAAGGGTAAATGTGACTGCAGGGGTCATCCTGGGTAGCTGTGGGGAATGAAAGAAATGGGATGGGAATTCTAGCTCCAGGCAAGGGTCAGGTCACGGGCTCCTGAAGAGACAGTCCCTACCTCTGGGGAGCTTCACCTCTACTCAGTGACTAGGCGCCCCCCCCAACTCCTCAGGTCACTCAGGCTGGGCCCTCTACTGCTGGGATGAACAGGAAGTTTCTGAATTAAAAAAATGACAAGAGCCATAAAGGAGCACTACTCCTGGTGAGGGCTTCCAAAAGGGAATTTGTGACCAGGAAATCCAGCCGTAGCCATGCAATAGGCTGTTTAAGCAAGCGAGGCCCTTCCTCAATAAAGGGACCAGCATTGCAGAACGTGCATCTAGCACTAGAGGAATGGGACTGACCTAAAGACTAGTCATATGGTTCATGGCAATCCCGAGAGGTGGGACCCAACTGCTCACCCCTGCCAAGTGCCTCCTCTGGCCTCGGTAGAGGCCATTGGCCTATTAGTGGCACAACCTGTGGCTCTGAGCCAGAAGGCCATTGAAATGCTAAGCTCGGATGGAGCCTCATCACTATCTTCCCTAGCTGTCTGGAAGTTGCTTCAAGTTTGAGTAGGAAAAGGGTCAGGACAGGAAGAAGGGAGTCTCAGGAGCCACAGCTGCCTGCCTGAATTAGGAATTCACGGTCTCAAAGCACACCAAATACCCTAATCAGGCACACTTGGCTTCCTCTGTATTACAAACGCCAGAACAGAGCAAGGAGCTGCAGGTTCAGAAGCCTCAACTTTACCTCTGGTGACAAGACTGTTCAGGCTCCTTCCAGTTCAGCCATACACTGCAGCAGGACCAGAGTCCCAGCCCCTGATGGGGCCCACCTGTAAACCTCGGCCAGAGCCTGCCCCTTTCCTGGCCTCGTTCCTCCAGCACCTTCAGCCATGGCACCACTCTGAGCTACCCTGAGGAGCCTATAGCATAGGTCAGGGGTTGGGGTCTGTTTCTATTCAACGTTGCCCTCCTGGGAGAGGCTGGCGGTGCCACTGCTCTACCAGCCTAGGGAAGTATTTAAACTGTGGCTCTCGGATAAAGGAGGGTATCTAGGAGCGTGAGGGTATCTGAGTCCCAGGGAGTGGCACATAGGGTGAGCCACAGTTCTTGCTGCTGTAGAATGGCAGACTCCCCAAGCTCTTCTACTGCTACAACCTGGAATTCCTACTGCAGAGTCTATATTGGGTTCCCACCAATGCTAAGCACTCCATTGTCCTCCTCCCTGGGGTGACCTCAGTCTGGATTAATAAATATGCCCTCAACCACCTCTAAGACAGGGAGTGGCATCAATCCAGACCCTAGCCACACTATCAGCTCCAGCCTTGCTGGACTGAGGTTGGAAGCTGGTTCCCGGCAAGGCCAGCCTTTGCTGGAAGACAGGACCGTGAGTCAGCCTTTATCCTGGCACCATAGCTCTCTGGGGACACGGGGAGCTGGCCTGGCCTGATGTCATCTGACAGGGAGGCAGCCCAGGCCTCTGAATGCTTCCAAGCATCTTCTCCAGACAAGGAGAGACAGCCAGATGCTCACCCAGGACTTCTTGAACCAGGCCAGCTGGAAACCAACTACCAAAAGCCACATCATGGACACATTGTGGGGGAGGAGCATCTCTTGAGAACAAAAGACCCATTTCTAAACTCAGCGAACTCAGAAGCTTATCCTCAGAGAAGAGTTGTACACAGCCACTCTATCCAGCACACACCCGTGCAAAATGGACAAAGGCACCGTCAGATTGCTTTTAGCTGCTCTTGTGAAATGAGTGTTTTTAGACCATCTATGTGTGGTAGTACTGTCTCAAATTCTTCCAGAACTTCTGTCATTGAAATATCAAAAAGTCCCCATGAGTTGTCACTGGCCATAGATGAATATTAAATCAGTGTTGTATATGAACACATTGCATGTCTTCTTCTGACCATTTGGCTCTTCCTCGCAATGGACCCCCTCCACACACACTCAGTCTCCTTACCTAGTAGCTCCAGCTCACTCCATGCCCCCTTTTTGCCCTCACTTGTACCAAAAGTGAAAGGGACGGCTCAGGCAGAAAACATTGTTCAACATCCTCCACTGACTGGCTTGTATCTCCTTAAGTGAATTTTCCACGCAGATATTCATGAAACGGGGTTACTTGCCAGAAACTGTGCATCCTCACATCTGCACCCTCACGCCAACCCTTTGTGGAGCAAGGGACTGGTAGCCCTCTCTCCTCCAGAAAACAGTGAGCTCAGAGTTGGAGCTACAATCCACCACCCTCCTGACTTGCGTTCCCAGTTCTGCACAGAAGTATCAAGGAGGCTCCAGCTTTCCCAAGCTCGCACACCCCAAAGAACCCAGCAAACTCGGAGAATATGGGTCTTGATTCTTAAGTACGTGAGAATAAAAAAAGACCTTCTTCACAAAGCTGCAGGGCGGGGTTGGGGCAGGGACGAAATGGGGAGGGTAGCTACTGGGGTGGGGCACTGAGGAGCCTGGGCTTTCTATTGTCCCCAGAGCCGAAGGCCCTCCGGTGGCCCCTCCTCCGAAGGCGCGGCCAGACATGCTCCGCATTGTGCGGGCGGATCTCGATGCGTGGTGCTGATGCTGCAGAGCCTGCCGCATTCTGCGGCAGCGCGCCAGCATTGGTCGGCAGCACTGACATCAGCTAGCGAGGGCGGGGCAGCCTCTTATAAGAGGGCGCGGCGGAGGCCACCGATCCTCCGCAGCCCGCTGTCCGCCTGCTTCTCAACTCAAGCCGTTTGAAGTCAGCATGAGGGAGATCGTGCACATCCAGGCCGGCCAGTGCGGCAACCAGATAGGGGCCAAGGTGAGACTGAGCCGTCCGGCGTCCTGCGTCCCCACGAGAGCCAGCCCCGGGGGAGAGGGGAGAAAGAGGCTGTTCTGGGAGCCCCTAGCGGAACAAAGGGAAGAGCCCAGCCCCTTGCCCAGCCCCTTGCCCGGCTCCTGGGACCCTGGGATCCCCAATCAGCTCCCCTCACTCGCGTCACTTTGCTCCGCACCTAGGTTGCTGCGGACAGCTAGCGGCAAACCCTTCTGACTCTCACTTCCATCCATTCTGCTCACCCACACACACCATGGTTCCAGCAGGTACAGTGGATATGGTTGGGGGCGCCGACTGGGCGTGGCCTTCTTTGAGACTGCCACTTAAGCCTTGAGTAAGATGGGTGTGTCGGGCAACTTTGGGTGGGGCTCTCCCCTAAAGCCATAATGACTGTACATGCCCGAACCCCTACTGGAGAACTGGACGGTCTTCAAGAAGTAAGGCCGCCTTCACACCCTCAGCCATGCTCAGATCACCCTCAGCTTCCTTGCCCCACCCTGTTCCTTTGTTGGAGGGGTTGGGCCTGGACTCCGATGACCTTGGTCCAGAACTGGATTCTCCCTATTTTTGCAAATCTCCCATCTCTAACTGCCCCCTCCCAGAGCCTCCCACTGGGGATTGAGCACAGAACAAAGCCGACTGCAAAGGATGGCCTGTTTCTCCTCTATTGTTGGCCCCCACCAGGTGTTGAAGCCTAGGCAAAAAAAGAAAGGGGGGTTGGTGCAGTGACTCTGCATCCCGGCTATGATTAGTGAGGTAGCTGTCCTGTTTCCACGCCCTAGGATTCCTTACTCAAGGTCACACAGCCAGTGGGAGACAGAACTGCTTGATCCCTGCAGAAACCCAACTTGGGATTGGGTTGGGTCTGGGTGGGTGGGGTCAGCTACCTCCTTCTTCTCCCTTCTGAACTATTGTTTGAGCTCCATATTGGAGATGGAGCTTTGTCCAGGCGGATGCTGGATGCTGGACGGGGCTTGGTGTATAGCTAGTTCCCAAAGGAGGAGGTGGGGTAGACAGGTCCTGGAAGGGAGGGGACCAAAGCAACGATTACCTCTGGAGGCTGTTGCCATAGAAACCGGGCAGGAACAAAAAGCTAATTACCATGGGCTGGGGTGGTCACGTGGCTGACATGTAAATTGCAAGTTTGGCTCTAGGGTGGAGGTTCCTCTAGTTAGGGGGGAGGGAAGCAGTACCAGAGAGGCTCCCTAATCACTGAGGAGACAGCTGTTCCTATTCTAGAGAGGAACTTGGGGAGGGGGCTTGCAGGGAAAGCCCAAGATCAAATCAGGACTCCTGGGGTAATCACTGACAGCTGCCCTGGCCTGAAGGGAGGGTGAGCGCTCATTAATGTGCCAGGTGCCAGGCCTTCCGTGAACATCTGCGCCTAGAAAGGCCAGGGGTGAGTGGGGGAGGGGAGCTTTGCGATCCCAAGGCCAGTTGGGTGGTTCTCCTGTGCTGGAGCTGATTCTGTACTGTGCTCACACGGGCTTCTGTTTAGCAAGGGCCTGGAAGTCAGGTCCGTGCCCAGACTCTGTCCATCCCAGGAACGTGAGCTTGAGAAGAGGCCTGAGTGCCGGACTCAGCTGAGCTTGATCTGCTTCTCAGCACTATGGCCCTTAGGTTTCCCCGTTTTATTCTTTTGAGGCTTTTGTTGTGTTTTTTTTTAATGTACATGCCTTTAAATTTTGAATACCTGATCCTTTTTTAACAGTGCAAACTGAGTAAACTGTCTGGGCAGGCATGTCTTCCTTTCCCATTGTCTCCCTGCGTTGTGATCAGTACAGGCATTTAGCAGTCTCCGTCCTGCCCTCTGACCTAGAAGATCTCCCAGAGACCCAACAGAAGGGCCCGGCCCTGTGGGGATTGACTCGCTTAGCATCTGCCCCAGCCATTTGAACTTCCTTGGCCAGATTTAGTTCCTATTTTGCAGCTGGCTTAAGGGTGTTAGCTGCAGCAGGGAAAGTTTTCCCTGCCACCTGAAGCAGCTGAGGGAGTGAGCACCAAGGGCTGGTTTTTTGTTTATTGGTCTTTGGGTGGTGCCTATCTTGGCACAAAGGGCCACTGGCTTCAGAGAGGTGACTGGGCAGAGGTATGGGTGGCACAGAGGCAAGAAGTGTGAGGCCAGGAGGAGATGCTTGGAAGCAGCAGAAGGGGTGCATCAGCAATGCATAAGGTCATCACCTCCCGTGAGTGAAAACCCTGGGCCTGCTGCATCATTACGCCCTGGGTGTGTGTGTGCGGTGTGGCTATCACCCTCCCTTAAGGCTGAGAAAGATGAAGGTTCTAGATGTTGAGTCACTTGCCTCGGATCACACCATGGATTTGAGCAAGGCAGGAATTTTAGTATAGGTGTGTGCAGATGTGTCAAGGTGGGTGGTGACATGTGCCCCCACCTAGGAGCAGAAATGACTGGGCCACCCTTTTTGTTCCCTTTGCTGGGGTGTGGGATCATAGATTCATTCTCCTATAAAGGGGTCCCCTAGAAAATATCTTTATGGTGCCTTTGTCTACGCTTCTTGTGTGTGCTCCACTGGCTGCCTGAGTACCACCCCACCCAAGCAGGAGCCTTTGGAGGGTATGACCCACCTGAGCACCAATGTTCTTGTCAGCGGGCCTGACAAGTTCTAATGGAACTAAATATCTTTGGGGGCTCATGGACCTTCCTGCAAGAGTCATGCATCCCAACTCTGTTTGCACTCATGGTCCACTATCCTGCTGTCTTCAGAGGCCCGCACCCCAAGAGGGGTCAGCACCGTGGACAGCAGCACCGTGGTTTGCAGGCTGGAATCTGGAGTCTAAAGGGGCATTCGCAACACCCGGTGGTTTTCTTTTCTGTAGTGATGCTACTTGATTTAAATAAGTCTATTCATTTAATTTAAATAAGTCTATTCATTTACTTATTAAATATTCTATGTAGAATATTCTGTGTATTCTATTATGTTATTTTATGTTAGCCTCTTAATATGTAGCCCACACTGGCCTTGAACTCATGATCCTCCAGCCTCAGCCTGCTAAGTACTGGGTTTGCAGCTCTGTACCATTGCAGCAAGGAATATTTTATTTTGAATTACATTTTCTTACTTTTAATTTACAAAAGCTGTTGTTGGCTGGAGATGTGGCCCAGTGATCAGGCATTAGTTTGTCTAGCATGCAAGCGGCCTTGAAGCTTGATCTCCAGCAGAGTGAAAAACCAGAACCTGAAAAATGCAGAGAACTGAGCACGCTGCTGCACACGCGCAGTACCAGTGGCCCAGAGGCTGAGGCCGGGAGATTAAGGTTGCTTCAGCTTGGGTGACACATAGAGAACCTTGTTTCAGTTTTGTGTTTCTTTGTTTGGTCTACAGAGTGAGCTCCAGGATAGCCAAGACTACACAGAGAAACCCTGTTTCAAAAATAAATAAATAAAATGAAAAATAATAAATAAAATAAAAGCTAACGTGCATGTGACAAAACTCCAACAGCACCAAAGAGTTGACAGTAAAAAATGCTTTTTCTCAACCCCAAGACATCTCTATGACATCTAAATATAGACAAATACATGCAGACTGTTTCCTAAGCTGCTTTCAACCCTGAGCAATCTTTTTCTCCACACGACTCCCAGGTAGAGGTCTTCCGTTCCTCTAGACCTTTATATTGTTAACTTATCTGCAAGCCTCTTATCTGCAAGTCTCTGGAGCTCCTAGCAGTGATGAAGGGTGTCGCAGCCAAGGTGGCTGCTGCTGGCCTGGTACTCTGTGTGCCCTGATGAAGTGTCTTCCTGTCTGTAGGCCTTTCCTTCCCTGACCCCCAGGACTATATAACAGTGATGACTATCTGCTGCCGTTACTCCTATGCTCTATGCAATTAACTGTGCTCGCACAAGAACCTGTTGTCCTGGAGCCAGCCCAGTGTATGGGGGACACTAAAGCATAAGGAGCCCTTGTGTGGCCACTGTGAACTCTGATTCTTAGACCTTGCTCTGTGCTGTCTTGCCCTGCTGAAGTGATGGTGGCAGTGGCAGTTCTGAGGAGCATTGCGGTCTTGTGCAAGGGACTCACTACCTGAGGGTAGCTGCTTGTGAGCCAATGATCCTGGGTTTGCCAAGCTCCTAGATGAGGCAGGTGTGTGACCTCAGACAAGCCATTTTTTTTCCCCAAGACAGGGTTTCTCTGTGTAACAGTCCTAGCTGGCTGTCCTGGAACTAGCTTTTGTAGACCAGGCTGGCCTCGAATTCACAGAGATCCACCTGTCTCTGCCTCAGACAAGCCATTCTGCTGCTGGAGACTCCTGGGGGCTCTTCTGCAGATCCAATTGTGGGTCACACTGCCTGAGGCCAATGATAACATACCAGGCACCCATGGAACCTGTCCGTGGCTTACACTGGCACTGAGGGTCACAGGTAGTGACTAAGAACCCGATACTGAATCCGACTGGCTCTACCACCTGCTCTGGACAGATTTCTACCTTCTCTGTGCCTTCAGTTCCTTTCCCAAAAAGGAAGAATAAAAAAATGACCTCAGGAGAGATCTGCATTTCCATACAGGTGCAGCACTGGGTAGAGCCTGCCAGTGTGGGCTGAGTCCTAGTCCACCCTGGGGGCCTGGTAATGTTAGCCAGATAATGCAGAGTAGGTATGCATTTTTCATTCTTTTCTAAAGCCTTATGTTGGGTCTAGTAAGGTCCCGAAGTTTTACTTTTGCACCGAGGGCTTTAAGACTTCAGAACGGCAAAGACCTACTAGTAGGGTCACAAGTGCCCGCTGAACTCTTTTCTCCTGTCCTTATACAGTTCTGGGAGGTCATCAGTGATGAGCATGGCATAGACCCCAGTGGCAACTACGTGGGGGACTCAGACCTGCAGCTGGAGCGCATCAGCGTGTACTACAATGAGGCCTCCTGTGAGTACCACTCCCCGTCCATTCTGACCCTGGCAAGAAGGGCCCCTGGGTGAATAGAGCCCTAGCATTCATTGGCCAAGAACCTAGCAGGTATGACTGTAAATGAGGCACCCAAACCCACAGCATAAAACGTGATTGCCATGGAATAAGATGCAAATGTGTTTAATGGTGGTGAAGGCCTTGAGTAGTCCAGGGACAGGCAAGACTTGATCCTACCTGTCCTGGGTATCAGTCATTACACTCACGGCCAGGCCAGAGCTTATGGGTCCATGCCTATAATACAAGTTCCAGCCCTTTCTAAGTGCAGGAGACTGGGGGGCTGAGGGCAGGATTCAGAGGGAAGTAGATTCCCCTAACTCTTTAACTCACACTGCTGAATCCTCTTTCCTCTCAGCTCACAAGTATGTGCCCAGAGCCATTCTGGTGGACCTGGAACCTGGAACCATGGATAGCGTGCGGTCTGGAGCCTTTGGGCACCTATTCAGGCCTGACAACTTTATCTTTGGTGAGTTCCCCTGCTCTGGGCTCTGATGACAGAAACCTGGGCCTGGCAAACCCAGGTCAACAGAGGTAGAATGTCTGAAAGGGGATTATTTTTCACTGGGACTCTGGAGGGCAAAAATGACTTTCCATATTACAGTGGACATTAGAGGTCCAGATACAGGGTTCTGTGTAGGAAATAATCCCTCTCAACATTTTACAAAGAATGACATATAAAGCACAAGCTTTGGGAATTGTTGCAGAGTTGTGGGGACAAAAGTAGGGAAGCCAGACTGGGCAGTGGTGGCACACAACTTTAATCCCAGCACTCAGGAGGCAGAAGCAGGCAAATCTCTGTTAGTTTGAGGCCAGCCTGGTCTACAGAGGGAGTTCCATGACAGCTAGGGCTATGCAGAGAAATTCTGTCTTGAAAAACAAAAGAAAAGAAAACAAAACAAAACAAAAGTCACTGGAGGACTCCAGTTTATGAGCACGTGCCAAGAGGTCAAGTTGTCCTTGAGCCTATGCCCCACAACAGACACAGGAAGACAGTCTTGTATCTCTCCTTTCAGAACTCTAGCATCTTGAGTCAGTAAAACAGCTCAGTAGGTAAAGAGGCTTGTGATCAAACCTGATGATCTGAGTTCAATCCCTGGGATCCAGGTGGTAGAAAGAGAGAACCAACCCCTTTAAGTTGTCCAATGACCTTCACACGTGTGCCAGGGCAAGTGCACGCCCACACATGTACGTGTACCCAACACATACATATGCTCTCTCTCTAAAGAAACAAATGTGTCGTGTTTAAAGACCTTGGTACTAGACTAACAGGTGCCAGTTCTCAGCCAGTCCTCAGTCACAATGGATGCTCAGGGTTTCGTTTTATTCTGGCTTAGAGGGATGAGGTGACTGAATTAAGGACAGCCTTCATCTCCCTTCAAGGTCTCAGCAGACCACTGGGAGGAAAGGTGAGCCAGAGAGGAAAACTGAGCTATTCATCTGGGACATCCTTGAGAGATAAGGCTCTCGTCTCATCCCAGATTCTCCATACCCTGTTCACAGCGTCTGGAGCTGAGATCCCCGCAACTCAACAGTGATGCCCAGGGTGGAATGAGAAAGCGTGTTAGCACAGTGGAACCAACATACTTCTGGGGTGTCTGGCAGGTCCTGAGGTCTGCTGTAGACCCTTGACTTTGCCCATCACCTGCTTCTTCTGTCTCTACAGGTCAGAGTGGCGCTGGCAACAACTGGGCCAAAGGGCACTATACTGAGGGCGCAGAGCTGGTGGACTCAGTCCTGGATGTCGTGCGGAAGGAGTGTGAAAACTGCGACTGCCTGCAGGGCTTCCAGCTGACACACTCACTGGGCGGGGGCACAGGCTCAGGCATGGGCACGCTGCTCATCAGCAAGGTGCGTGAGGAGTACCCTGACCGCATCATGAACACCTTCAGCGTGGTGCCTTCGCCCAAAGTGTCGGACACTGTGGTGGAGCCCTACAACGCCACCCTGTCCATCCACCAGCTGGTGGAGAACACGGATGAAACCTACTGTATCGACAATGAAGCCCTCTACGACATCTGCTTCCGCACCCTCAAGTTGGCCACACCCACCTATGGGGACCTCAACCACCTTGTGTCTGCTACCATGAGTGGAGTCACTACCTCCCTTCGATTCCCAGGTCAACTCAATGCCGACCTCCGCAAGCTGGCTGTCAACATGGTGCCCTTCCCCCGCTTGCACTTCTTCATGCCTGGCTTTGCCCCACTTACAGCCCGGGGAAGCCAGCAATACCGGGCCCTGACGGTACCTGAGCTCACCCAGCAGATGTTCGATGCCAAGAACATGATGGCTGCCTGTGACCCACGCCACGGCCGTTACCTGACAGTGGCCACTGTCTTCCGTGGGCGTATGTCCATGAAGGAGGTGGATGAGCAGATGCTGGCCATCCAGAGTAAGAACAGTAGTTACTTCGTGGAGTGGATTCCCAACAACGTCAAGGTAGCGGTGTGTGATATCCCACCCCGTGGGCTTAAGATGTCATCCACCTTCATTGGCAACAGCACGGCCATCCAGGAGCTCTTCAAACGCATCTCAGAGCAGTTCACAGCCATGTTCCGGCGCAAGGCCTTCCTTCACTGGTACACGGGCGAGGGCATGGATGAGATGGAGTTCACCGAGGCCGAGAGCAACATGAATGACCTGGTATCTGAGTACCAGCAGTACCAGGATGCCACAGCTGAGGAGGAGGGTGAAATGTATGAAGATGATGACGAGGAATCCGAAGCCCAGGGGCCCAAGTGAAGTTGCTCACAGCTGGGGTGTGGGGCCAAGTGGCAGCCAGGGCCAAGCCAAGCAGCATCTGTCCCCCAGAGCCATCTAGCTACTGACACTGCCCCCAGCTTTGCTCCCCACCTGCTCACTAGGGCATCCTAGGGCTCCCAGGTTAAAGTCCTTCAGTATTTATGACCGTCCCCGCCCTCCATGAGGCCACTTGGCTCTGTCCTCCCCGTTTAGGCCACCTCTGTATTTGTGTTGCTCATTTGTCTCTGTTTTTATTACGGCTCCAGGCCTGATGTTTTATGGTTTGTTTTGGTTTTTTTACTGAGTTGTGTTTATATTTGGAGGGGGGTATACTTAATAAAGTCTCTGCTGTCAGATCTCTGCCTGGTACTGGAGAGTTCTTTTCCTTTGCCTTTTTCTGCCACTTTTTTTTTAAAAAACTTTATTTCATGTGCATTGGTATAACAATGTCAGATTCTCTGGAACTGGAGTTACAGACAGCTGCAAGCTGCCATGTGGGTGCTGGGAATTGAACCTGGGTCTTTTGGAAGAGCAGTCAGTGCTCTTAACCACTGAGCCATCTCGCCAGCTCACTTTTTTTTTTTTTAAGACAAGAACTAGGCTGAAGCATGTTTGATATAAAGTAGGTTTATTTTTGTTCTGGGAAGGACTAATTTAGAGGTATAAGGGAAGAGAACAAGTATGGGCAGCCCTTCTCTTCCAGGGTGGTGACTAACACTTGTGGTTAAGGTTTGTGCTTGAAGGGTCTCCTCGGGCATCCCAGAAAGTGAGGGAGGGGAACTACAGAAGGAAGTTTGCTTGGTTTAAATCCTCATCCCAGAACCCCTGGCACATCTGACTCAGAAAGCAGCTGCCCTGATCTCCCACAGGGTGTCATGTTCAGCTTTCTTCCTGCTGTTTAGGCTGAAAGTCAAGTGTTAGCAGCCATATAAGGAAGCCGAAGCCTTAGACTTGAACTGGAGAGACAGGAAAGGGAAAAGTGTTGGGAAGGCTGGTACTTGGCCTTTGAGAATGCGCTAGCTGGGGATAGGATCCAACCATATGCTGGCTCCATGTCCCNTGGTGGTTTCCCATAACTTCAGAATGCCCAGTATCCGGCTGCACAGAAAGTGTGACGTTGCCAGAGATCCTTGCCCAATGCTCTCCCTCCTCCTCACGGAGAAGGCTGAAACCCAGAGAGGCCAACTGTGAGTGTGCACAGCTGGGCGAAGGCAGAACTTCGAAACTGAGCCTCTGCCGCCCATCCTTGTGGTCAAGGGTGTTGTCAAAGCTTAAGCCCCTACCCTCCGCTTGGTGACACCCTGAGAGAATTTGGTGTACACAGTACCTTCTCACAGCTTCTCTCCGTGTGTGCGTCAGCCATGGGTACTGAAGAAGATAGACTGCAGAGCTGTTAGTCCTGGCGTCAGACTAGGGCTGCTGCTCCTAAAAGGTCAACATGTCTCCAGTTCTGGCCCTGATGTAGGCTGGGCTCTGGAGTTCAACATGGAAAAGTAGACAAAGGGCAACACTGTGCTGTCTCTGCTGTGGCTGTGAAACACATTTCCCTGAAATTTAGTGACCTGACCTGAAGTCTAAATTAAGTTTATCCTGTCTTACTAAATTTTTGTTTGTTTTTGAGACAGGGTCTCCTTACAATCACCCTGGTTGTCCTGGAATTCACTATGTAAACCAGGCTGCCCTCGAACTCACAGAGATCAACCTGCCTCTGCCTCCAAAGTGCTGGGATTGAAGACTGGCAACTAAATTATTTACTTCCTATAGTGTTGGTTGGTACAACTGCAAGGTCCACTGTGGTGCAACCAAAATTGTCGGTCTCTTCACTCTGTGGAGGTCTGGGCACAGCTACCTCGTCTTTCCATCGTGCGGTGATTGTCTCCTTGCTCTTTTGTTCTGATTGTGAGGTGAAGGTCTTTGCTCCATCTCCTCCGCACTCCCTGCCATGATGGGAGGGGAAAAGGCAACGGGTCCACAAGAACATGGGATGCAGCCTCCAGAACTGAGCAAAATAAGCAGTTCCTCCTTACCAGTTGGCTATCCCAGGGATGTTGAGAGAGTACTGGGGAACTGAAAAGCATCGCCACTTTTAGGGAAGCGATGCTCCAGAGTTTAGGGCAGAAAAAGGCAGTGAGCTCCAGCTTGGCGCTCAGAGAGGGCACTCTCGGGACCCAGCACTATGCTGGTAGAAGCCCACACACCTGAAGAGGCAGCATATGGGTGTCCACTCATTCTTATTAGGTGGCTTCAACCTAAGCCACCGAGTCTCCCCAGGCAGGAGGAAGAATGTGCATAGAGCACCGGCACTTAGTGTCGCTATCCATAGCAGAGGTCCACCTCCTAGCAGGTGTCAGTCGCGTCCTGAGGAACCTGTGTATATATTAAGAGCTCCTATTTGATGCCAGTGGGCATTTGGGTGGTCTGTTGTATAGCATAAGGGGCAGACTTTGAAAACTCCAGTCTGTTTGACCTTGGAGCTCAGTCTGCCAGCACTCTGGTGTTCTTAAGTAAAAGGTGGGGCAGGTATAGAAATCAGCCCAAAGCTCATGTATAGCAAAGGCAGCAAAAGCCAGACAGACTTTTTGTTGTTGTTGTTGTTCTTGGAGACAGGGTTTCTCTGTAGCTTTGGAGCTTGTCCTGGAACTAGCTCTTGGCTTTGGAGCCTGTCCTGGAACTAGCTCTTGTAGACCAGGCTGGCCTCGAACTCACAGAGACCTACCTGCCTCTGCCTCCTGAGTGCTGAGATTAAAGGTGTGCACCACCAGTGCCCGGCTCTGACACTGCTGTTTTCTCTTCCCATGGTGAATGTGGTAGAAATGGCAGATAGCAAATCCTGGCCTGGAGCCTTCCCCATTTATGTCATTTCCAGTGATAGAGTGGTTCAGGGTGGTTAAAGGTTTTTAAAAACAGAGCAGTGTGTGGTAATGGATGTCTTTGATTTCAGTACTTTGGAGATAGAGGCAAGAGGATTTCTGTGAATTAAGGTCAGCCTGGTCTACCTAGGGAGTTCCAGGACAGCCAGGACTACACAGAGAGACCCTGTCTCAGAAATAAATATATAACAATAACTAAATAAAGTGCTGGTGTAGCAGTGCATGCCTTTAATCCCAACGCTCTGAGACCTGTCTCAAAAAAAGAAAGAAAGAAAGAAAGAAAGAAAGAAAG
>LOJH01027214.1:0-18138 GCA_001685095.1 Ellobius talpinus
AGAAGAAGAAGAAGAAGAAGAAGAAGAAGAAGAAGAAGAAGAAGAAAATAGAAAGAAATGAAAATAGAAAGTGTTTCCTGGTATAACTGGATTCTGTGATAGTCACAGGTCCACAGCACTGCATTTGTGAAAGGGAAGGTATAATTTTCTTGGGATGCCAGCCCAGGTGGAGTGTGCCCCTTTCTACTAGTTACAGTATAATTCCTGTTTTGTTGAAGACTGGCCTATTTTTAAGTTCACTTTGAATATGTGGTGCCTGAAATGAATGATTCTGCACTAACTTGATCTGCTTTGTTGATCCTAGTGTAGGGCCCAGCACTCAAACAACTACTAAACTGTAATTTTTAAGGCATATGGTCATGTGTGGTGGCTCATACCTGTAATAGCAATATTTTGGAAGCTAAAGCACAAGGATCACCATGAGTTTGAACCCGTTCTGTGTCATAGATTGAGACCATGTCTTAGAAAATATAAAGAACATATCCTACAGGGGCAGAAATATTATCGGTTATGGAAAAAATGAAACACAATCCAAGCATCTGTCATGAATAGACAAACTGTAGTGTATCTTTGCAGTGTTACTTAGCAATGAAAGAAATAAAACTACATCATAGATTAAAATAGGGGTGGATCCTAAAATGATTTTCTGAATAAAAGAATCCACACATAAGTTGTATGGTCCATGTATACAAAGTTAAAAAAATGCAAACTTACTTACAAGACACAGCAGCACTTCCTTGAGCACAGTAGGTGGAATGTTGGGAAGGAGTGGTCACAGCAAGAATGAGGTAACTTTTGATACTGAGTGTTTGTTACTTTGTGGTGATGGCTTCAGAAATGATGTACGTCAGAATTTTTCAAACTATGTGTTTTGAGTATAATTTTATAGTCAGTTATATTTCAGTAAAGCTGTTATTGTTGAGGTTATTGGAGTAAAGTCTGTGCTACTTTCAGTGGATCCACACCTCTGAAAGTTGGTCCGTTTAACAAGGGGGCTCTCACTATCCTTGCATGACTGTAGCTTTCCCCCACCTCCAACTCTAGTTTAGTTTCCATAGGTTTCAAAGTAGCCCATTTTTTTCTCTTTCTACCATCTTACTGTTTTACTTTTCTTTGCTCTCCCTGTATTCACCCTGCCACTGCTGGCTTCTTCCAGAAGACAGCTGAACCTCTCAGCCTCTTGTGAATGGTAGAATATGCTTGTAAAGTTTCCCTTTCACAGATACTTGGGACGAGACAAAGAGAATCAAACTTTCTTTACTATGGAGCAAAGCAAGGACAAACCCTCTGTGTCACTGTCTTTATAGGTGGGGCCTGCACATCTGTTTCCCAGCTTCTTAGACCTGAATAATTACACAGAAACTATATTAATTACAACAGTTTGGCCAATAGCTCAGGCTTCTTATTAACTAACTCTTACATCTTAAATTAACCCATTTCAATTATTTTGTGTATCGTTACAAGACTGTGGCTGACTGGGTAAGGTTCTGGCATCTGGCTCCTTCAGCAGCTACAAGGCTGCTGACTCTGCCTACTCTCTCTCTGTATCCCTTCCAGCCTGACTATATTCTGCCCTGCCATAGGCCAAAGCTGCTTTATTCATTAACCCATAAAAGCAACACATATACAGAAGGACATTCCACCTCACCCCTTGACTTTCTCCACACAGTTTGCTATATCCCAAGATCTTTGGGTACTGTTCTTTGTCAAGTAAACTGTCCATCACAGAGTGGGTGCCAGTTTGGGAGAGAGCCCTCCCTCCCAGTGGAAACTTTCCACTCTGGATACATGTACTGTGATGATGGTGGGAGAATAGTTCCTTTCCTATTCCTCTGTAGTGATATTCATTTGTTAGCCTCTGTGCTATACTATGATTAAACTACATGGGGAATTTTGCAAAATCACCTCAAATACAGAATCAGTTCCCCATATCTTTTCTTATTAAAATATAAAGGATTTGTGGTTACGAGCATTGATTGCTCTCCAAGAGGACCCAAGTTCCGTTCCCAGCACCTATTTGGTTGTTCACAATCATTTGTTAACGCTAGTCCCAAAGAATCTGACATCCTCTCCTGACCTCCATGAACACTCCAAACACATGGTGCACAGGCATACATACGGGCCAACATCCATACATTCAAAACGGTTTTAAAAATAAAAACAAGGAAGGATTTCGTAGTTTCAAGTTTTTCCTTCATCATGGTTGTTGCTGAAGGCTTCATCAATATTCCATCTTGGAGCTTTGATTTCTGTCTGCCATTGGGAGAATAAGGAGCACTGTGACTGGAAATGACCTCAGAAAAAAGATCTTCAAAACGTCAGTCTGTCTTGTTCTGTTCAGTTCCTTATGGAAATAATTGGAGATAAACTCTCCCTTACTTAAAAAGAAAAGTCTAAATTTAAACTCTTTTACGATACCACTTAACCAGGGAAAAGTTTATATTGACTTTTTCATTGCCGTTCAAGCTATAACAATAAATTGTGGATACAGGTCTCAGCTGCTAATACTTTCTACCAGGAAACCAGGGGTTCTGCAAGTCCTCCTGGTGGACCCAGGCCTCCACTCCCCCCTGACTGGGGAATCAAACCAGTGTCTTGCTCAGCCAACATCAGAGAAGCTT
Source organism: Ellobius talpinus (assembly GCA_001685095.1). Taxonomy (NCBI): domain Eukaryota; kingdom Metazoa; phylum Chordata; class Mammalia; order Rodentia; family Cricetidae; genus Ellobius; species Ellobius talpinus. Next base: position 2,622 of record LOJH01027214.1, read on the forward strand.
CCTTCTTCAACAGATGGAAACAAAAGCAGAGAACCAACTGGACAACGTGCAGAGAGTGAGACACCTTGGAATACTTAGTTCTAAACAGGATTCTCTGTCAAATTTTCCTCTCAAGCGCAGGGAATCCTGCAGAGGAGGAAACAGAAAGATTGTAGGGTATGGAAGACACCAAGGAAAGAAGGCCTTCCCAACACAGCAGGACCAACACACATATGCATTCTCAGAGACTGTGGCAGCATACACAGGGCCCGCATGGGTCTGTATCAGATGGAGTCCAGACTCAAGGGAGGTGAACACAAGCCACCATCCTTAACCCAGAACTATCTCCAATTGATAACCACTGGCAAAGGAAAGAAGAGTCTTCTTCAACGGAGTCTTACTGGGTGTGCAAACCACACCTAAGGGCAGGCCCTGGCCCAGCAGTAGACGGTTAACACAAAAAGAACTCAATGGCGTTCTTGGATGTCTCTTGTCTCCATAATGCCTTGTCTGGGCATTAGTTTTCATTTTATTTTTTCCTTATAGAGCTTTTGCATATATGTTATGGTTTCCAGTGTTTTCTGTGTGTGAACCTATGAGTCTCTGAGATTACATGTGTTTCTTGTGCTCATTCATTGGATCTTTTTTCCTGTTTGCTTTATTATATCCTGATTTGTTTGTTTTTACTTTATCTTACTATTATTTTTTAAAATACTTGTTTGTATTCTAATGAGAGAGAGAAAGGAAAGGTGTAGATTTGTGTGGGTGGAGAGCTGGGGGAGGGGGCTGAAGGAGGGGAAACCATAATCAGAATGCATTGTATGAAAAGAAATTTATTTTCACTTTAAAAAAAGAATATATTTTAAAAAAGTGATTACATTACATATTGTGTTTCCTGATTCTTTGGATGCTATTTAAATTAAAAAATGCCATTAAGCTTTATTTTAATTAACTCAATTTAAATAATTATAATTACCATTTCACGTAATATTTCATTTTTGAACTAGACCGTATCCCATGATCTGATAAGCCATGAAGACCTCGTGGATGTTTACCTTGCCTTCTGTCGGGTAGGAATTGGGTGCTGCAGCCACAAAAGTCTACCCAGTGAGCAGTGAACCGAGAATCAGGTGTTACCATACGGTGCAAGATGGAGACTGTAGGCAGGGTATGAGAAATAAACACCCCGGTCGCACGGGTCAGAGAAGAAGCCGTGGATGTGACAATAGCCTACCTGTGCCTCGGCGGCTGTGTCTGCTGTGAGAGCAAGGGAATCAAGGGAGGCAAGGAGCAGAGATCAAGCATCCCAGTGGGAAACTGGTGAGATCTTACTGAAGGTCTGGGACAGCTGACTTTGAAGCCAGAGCCATTCAGAGTGCGGGAGAACACTGGGCTCCAGAGTAGCTGGGATTGGCAGCCTCTTCCCTTCCCTCTGTCTCTGCAGGGCCATCTCCTGCTGGGAGGAGCAAAAGCTGAGTAGGCAGAGGCTTCCCAGCGCTGTGGGTTACCCTGACCCTGAGATGTCCAATGTGACCTTACAGATTAGAGTGTGCCTGGCCAGAAGCCATGTGCTTGGCTCTCACGTCACCAGAGAGTAATGAGCTGTGGTCAGAGCTGTCCTCACAGGAGCTGTTAGAGGGCATAAGTGCCAGCTCAATTCTTTTGCTAATGGGCAGCGAGGATGTGTAGAAAGTAGAATTCCCCAAAACATCCTGGCCGGTGCTTTCATTGCCATCCCACTAAAAAAGCAAGCAACATTTCCACCAAGTTCTGATCCCTTACAATTCTATCCTTTCTTCTGGAGGAAGGAGGGTGGGTGAAAATTCACAAGGAAGAACAACGCGTTCATTTCCTGGATTCTGAAGAATGCTTCATGTCTCAAAATTAGATTAGAGGAGTGGACTTCTCTCTATTTCTGACCTTTCCCTGGGAGGACTGCTGCCTGGTTACTGATGGTTTCTTCCCCTCACTACTCCCGAGTTACTAAGTGACAATGTGACTGAGGTGTATGGATGCTTACTGTGAAAACCTGGATTCTAGGGCCTCTAGAAAAAGCACAAGGGGTGGCCTTTCCTTTTCCTCCATCCCCACCTCAGCTGGCATTTCTTCAGTTGATTTGCTAGTTAGAGTCTCAGAAAGATCACGGCTCATGGGGCTGTGCTGTTGTAAAGGCAACCACCCGGCACGGCTTTACAAGATGCCAGCGGAGGACAGCCACTCTTGGGCACTATGAAGCAGTGTGAGCTAGTAAAGGAGGCCAGTTTCTGCCACAGCGATTTCTTACATCAAAATATCTGTTTAGTAATGAAATTAAGCAAAAGCAAAAGAAAAAAAGTCATGGAAGAGAAACAGACATCCAAAACCCAAAGTCCTGCAGAAAATGAAGGTTAAGTGAGTGTTCAAACATTCTCTCTCTGACCCCCTCCTTGTCCAACCTGGAAGGAACTGGCAAGTTTATACAAATGACTCCCAAGAGTCCTCAAATGTTTGATGTTCATGGTGCGTTTAACGTGAAAACTACCCAATGAACTTAATGCCAATTTTGAGTGTGAAAATTCAGTAGCTTATCTTTAAATGGCTCATTTGGCGTGTGTGTGTGGTGTATAAGTAAGTGTGTTAGTGTGTAACTGTGTGTTGGTAATCTCACCCACGTTTACATTTTTGGAAGTCAGGTAATGACACTGGGTTTCTTGCTCGATTGCAGTGGCTCTCAGTGTGTGGGTCTCAACCATTGGAAGAAACATATTTCTGATGGTCTTAGGAACTGAGACCCTGCTCAGTAGCAAATTACAATTCTGAAGTGGTGATTAAAATAAGTTCGTGGTGCAGGGTGGGGGAGGCTACATCAGGAGGAGCCATATTAAAAGGTTGAAGCATTAGGAGGGTGGAAAACTACCGGTCTGTGGCTTTCTTCCTCTTATTGACCTGAAGCTTGTCATTTCAGTTACACTGACTGACCACTGAAACCACACTAGAAACCTGTGTCTGCATTCTCATTCCCCAGCTAGCATCAGGGTTGCACAGGAATCAAGTCACCATGAGTGCTAGAGTTTCAACTTAGATCATTATTTACATTTGACTTGGGCAGCAAGCACCTTACCCACTGAGTATGCTCCCCACCTTTGCTTTGCCACTTTGGCTGGTACTTCTGTAAAAGATAAGTTGCTTACGTTGCAGTGTTCCTTATACAGCTAAAGGATCCCCACAGTTATGGTACCTATGAAGTGGCGCTTTTAGAAGTTCAGTTACTCACTCCTCATTCTTCTGTTTGTATTGTGCTCTGTCCCTGGCATACCATGCCTTGGTGGAAGCTGAGATATCCTTCTCTGATATTAACAAGTCTTTTATGTTAAGGGACAACCAACCAACATTTCAAACTTTCTAGGAAACACATGATCTCAGAAAGAGAGCTCTTTAAATGTTGCCTCTGTGTTAGAAAAGAAAGGCAATATATACTCAAACAAGAATGGCTTTATTCCTGTAAAACTATTCTCAGAAGCAAGCCACAGTTGAGGTGTGACTCGTGGAATATAGTTTGCTGACCCCAGATAGAGATGGTGACACCTACTATTAGTGCTGTCCTAAGGACACCACCCTGTCTTAGACCTGGTGATGGGGGACAGTGTTTGTCTTGAGGTTGACCAGAAGATATGGTGAGGCCCCTTGTCCCTTGTCTCTGGGATCCCTATCTCTGATGTGGGGAAAGGATGTTTTTGTCATCAAGGCACCAGACTGACAGGGTTTCTTGTTGTATCCTTTTTATTACGTGCAAAACTTCATCTAAAGCTCTGAGCAGGGTATGAATGCCAATTGTTAGCTTTTCCTTCCTGGTGTCAGGGCAAAGAGAGGGAACAGTCTTCCCTAAGGAAGTGACACTTCAGCCCAGGCTGACTCTTTCAGAACCTTCCTGCAGAGCTCTGAGAAAAGCAAACCTTGCTCCATGGTATCATCTCTCCTTTGGAGGGGTGTGTGTGTGTGTGTGTGTGTGTGTGTGTTGTGTTGTTTATTTGTTTTTTATTTTGTTTTGTTTTCCGACTTTGCTTATTTTGATAAAGAGTTTTCTTCATCTGGATGGATAAGGTTAAGGTACATGTAAAATATTAGTTTGAGGAAAATGTGACATGGTTGAACAATCTAAAAGCCTCATATCAAAGTATAGAACACGGGTAGAAAAATACCTGACGCTATTAAAATAATACCAAAAGTGTACAGACAGCTTGGGAATAGCTCTAAGCTTAGCTGCTGCCAGGTCTACTCTGTAGGAATTAATATTGTTTTGTTTTAGAAAATATGAAAAATGTAGAAAGACTTATAGGAGAAAGCACAAGGAAAACAGACCAACAAGAGCCAGATGCCTACTCTCTTCCTTTAAAAAATTAATCATATATTATTACAATACAATCACATCATTTCTCTCTTCCCTTTCTTCTGTCCAAATCCTCCTATATACTCCTTCTTGATCTTTTTCAAATTCATGCCCTCTTTTTCATGAATTATTGTTACATACGTACATATACTTATACATACATACATATCCTTAAATATGTACACACATTTAAATACAGATACAAACTGCTCTGTCTGTATAATGTTATTTATGTGTAGGTTTGCAGGGATGTCAGAAGCTACACACATAAAGTCTCACCAACATCATTTCTAGGAGAACTGAATAAGGATAATAGTAGACAGGCTGATGTGCTGGGGGGAATGACCTCAACCCTACAGAAAGACCTGCAGGCAGCTTAGGAATGCCGAGAGCAGGGGAAATGGTCGTCCTCAGGGAAGAGCACACCAACTAACACCAAAGCAACATTAGGCCTCTAAATTCATTCCATCTTTTATAACAAATAGATCCTTCCCATTTCTATTCTTGGTGCTCTTTCTGGTGCTCAATGAGCTGTATTTCGAAGCTGTTCTTTTCACAGTGTTCACTTGAGGTGAATACATTCCCATGTTTTTAAAACCCGTGTGTGATATCATTGAAATAGCCATAGAGAGTTCCAGGGTTAGTGCTAATGCATATAAAGGAGGTTGATCTTTTGAGATTGCCTTTGGAGCTATCACACCTCAGAACCACTGTCAGAATTAGAAAAAAAAAGAGGTGGGAGTAAGAAAGAAGTTGAAACAATTTTTCACCCTCTCAGAAAGTGCTGGAAGGGTGGCTGCAGAAGATTCCTAAGATAACAAAATCGCCCTTTCCGGCCAAGCCAGCCCTAGAGTGAGGCAACCACACAGGGTCTGTGTGGCAACAGGAGATTAGGATCCCCATAAGAGCTGCCAACCTGCTCCTCGGGGCATTGGCTCATCCACAGGATGACATGGTGCCAGCTCAGGAGTTGACAGCAGCTGCTCCTATTGCATGGTCACCACATGCATGCCCTGTCTTGATTAATTGTGTTGTTTCATGGTAGATATTCTCCTGTCACAGAACATTCTGTGCCGTTCTGGTGATGGTGATTAGTCCAGGGATAGCCTCTTCAGAGTTCATCAGTGGGTGTCTCTTTCAGGGCTGCACACCCCAAGCAGCTTCTAAGGGCTGAAGTGTGCAGCAGGGCATTAATAATACGGAGCCTCACAGTGTCTGCGGCTGGAGAGAAGGGACGGTCAGGCTTCAGCGGTTATTCCTTCTGTCCACGGCGTGGGTGAATGGGATTAGAGCTGGACTTTGGGATTTGTTAAATGAAAAAGTCTAGTGACCTTAATTACTAGAATGCCCTTCCTAGTCTCGTCTGATCAGCGCGAATGAGAAGTTTCTCTATCATGTAAAAGGCACGGATTGCTATCTGGTAATGCAAAAACTGCCTTTCGGATTGCTGACGTTCCAAAGAGAAGAGAACAAGCAGTGACAGAATATGAACTAATTGGTGTGTCAGTCTCCCCAAACGAAATTAAAGTGAGTGTCTGAAGTCTTGGCTGAATCTTCTCTCAAGATTTTAGAATCTGTAAATCAAAATGACTTTCTTAGCCTGAGCCCTATTCCAGAAAATGTCTCCACCCATTGCAAAGACAGAATGGATATGGAAAGTTACAAAGGCAGAAAGCAAAAGCACCAGTAAATCTGACTACCCAGAGGCAACCGGTGTTCATAGTTCTCTCACATCCTTCTGGAAAATTCTATACATATATACGTGGAATATATATACATATAAATATATATATAAATAAATATATATATAATGAGTTGTGATGTTACACACATTGTTCAATAGCATTCTCTTTTCTATGCCGAGCCATGTGTCCTGAACTGATATCGCCCTTCTTCCTCCCCACACACCACAGCCACACCCTTTAGCTCCTCTCCAGAGCAGCCAGGACCTCACCACTTCCCTGAGCTCTCTCCCCAGGACTCTGTGCTCAAGGACACAGGTCTCTCTCCATCAGTTCAGCTCTCTCCCCAGGACTCAGTGCTCAAGGACACTGGTCTCTATCAGTTCAGCTCTCTCCCCAGGACTCAGTGCTCAAGGACACTGGTCTCTCTATCAGTTCAGCTCTCTCCCCGGGAGGCCCAGTCAGATAGCCCAATAAGACACCAGAAAAATCATAAAAATAAGAACCAGGTTCTGGAAATCCATCGCCTGTCCTCTTTAATCCTGGGCAGAAAGCTCTCCAAAATTCCCCTCCCTTTGAACTTTTTCTGTCTCCGACCTCTTAGGAACAGTGATTTTCAAGTCTCCTGTGGGGGAACACCCACCTTTTTTGGGTAGAACATTTTATTTTTCTTTTCTCGCTGTAGATTGAAGCTAGGGCCTCACACACGGTAAACTTGAACTCTACCACAAGTTGCACCCATCTCTGTGATTTTATCTCCCCACCAACCTTTTGTTTGAAAATGCCATTTAACATATGTCGTAATGTCCATGCCCTACGAGGACTTGAATGTGCGTGTCTCCTCATATGTTCTGAAATGCCTGAACTTACCCTTCAATGTGGCAGTAGTAAGAGGTATAGCTTTGAGATGTGATTAAGTCATAAAGGTAGAACGCTCATAAAAGAGATTAGTGACTGTAAGAGGCTTGGGTGAACTAGTTTCCAGGTTTTCTGTGATCTTTAGTCTTCTCTGCCTGCTGAGAATATAGCATTCACCTCTTATATATGAGACTGTAGCAAGAAGGCGCTGCCAGACAGGCAACACCAGGGCCTTGAGCTTGTCCTTTCCAGCCTCCGGAGCTATAATAAATGAGTTATTTCTATTCTTATTAATTTCCTGGCCTGTATTATTTTTGTTGTAGCAGCCACAAGACTAAGAACGTGTGAAATGAAGTTGAGTCTTGCTGCCATTTCAATCCTAACTAGAGGCGAGACACATCCCTTGGGCATCAGCCTGCTCCCTCAGAGTTTCACTAAGGGCCCCTCAGCGTGTAAAATAATATAACAAAATCCAGCATGCAACAATGAAGATTCACACTCTCCAAAAGATGGACAGGTACACGAAGAACTAGGAATTTAAATGTAGAGATTAAAAATGGCTTATGAAATGGAACAACCAACACAAAATATAAGCCTCCCATTTCTTTCTGTTATTAAATGAACGAGCATAAAAATCACTTTGAAACTTCTGTGAAAACTTTTAGGTACTTACTCTCAAGCTTTAGACTGGTCACAATTCACAGGTTGTCACCTGACCACTGGGCTGACTTCATTGCGTACAGCGTGTTTGGGCCAGCCTCTGCCCACCTCACTGACCTAATGGGTCATCTGAAAAAGCACTATCTTTGATTGTGTGGCTGTCTGAAGTGTTGACACCTTGAGTGGGTTATGTCATCTCTGGGACACAGCCCCAGGGACTCCTGTCACAGGGACACATGGAGTTATGACCCAAATCATTAAAGAGAAATGCACCAAGAACATTTATGGAAGACTTAGGTAGCAGTCATTTTATATAACTGGAGGTTTGAGATAGGAGATAAAACTTGTTCCGTGACTATTCCCTGCCCCCAGTTCTGGCATGGCTGTCTTAGAAAGCTGCACTAAGTCACTAAAAATAGGACCACAGTTCACAAAATGCTGGGAGAGAATTCTTCAGTGAATTGAATTCTGTGTATATTGTGTTTGCAAAGCATAAAGATGTGGGTAGAAGTACTTATTCCCAGTTCCCTGTTCTAAACACACTCCTGAACCCACTGCCCCAGAAGAAAACAGAATGCATAGATCATAGAATTAAGAACAACTTGATTGTTGCCCAGTTTCACCAAGTTAAATTTTATGAAAATTTTCATAAACTGTTCCATTTTATATGAAAGTGGAAAGAAAAAGAGAAAACCAACAAATGCAGATTAAATAGGAATATCCAAAGTTTATTGATTCCTCTTTGTTACCTTCATATTAGAACTTTACCATCTAGTAAGCCATCTAGTCTTGTCTTCTCTTGCTTTGCTTTTCCTCTATAGAAAAAAATAAAATGAAAATATTTGTTAGTCTGCATCTGACAGGGGATTAATATTAGAATACGTAAGGAACTCAAAACACTAGCAACAAGAAACCAAACACGTCGACTGGCTAACGAGCCTGTAAAATGAACAGACTGTTCTTAAAAGAGGAAACACAAATGGCTAGCAAATATGAGAAACACGTTCAGTCATAACAAAAATTCATATTAATATTATGTTGAGACTTTCATCAGGCATCAAGGAAAAAAACAGCAAATGCTGGTGGGGATGTAAACTAGTCTGGCCATATGGAAATAAGCGTGGAAGTTCTCAAAATATGGAAATAGACCTACCATGTGATCCAGATATACCACTCCTGGATATTTACCCAAAGTATTCCAAGTCAACATATCACAGATACTTACTTGAACCTCGCTGTTTTCTGCAGAGCTAGTCAGTACAGCTAAGTTACGGAACTGATCTAGCTGTCCAACAACAGAGGACTGGGCAAAGAAAGTGCACAATGGAATATTTCCAGCTGTAAGAATAATGAAGCTCTATTGTTAGCGGAAAATTGATGCAAGTGTAAACGAACATATTAAGTGAATTAAACAAGTCTCAGAAAGACAAATATCATTTGTTATTGCTAAATTTATATGTATGAATAAAACCATGGATGTATATATGCCATGAAGGTATAAGGAAAACTGTTGAAAGGAACTAAAGGATCTAACAGGATGGGGAGGAAGAGGAGGGTACTAGAGTATGGGGAGAATTTGCTCATTGTGCAATATCCACTTGTGAGAAAGTGTCCTTATACAGCACAGTACTGTGCACAGTTAAATGAAAATCAAAGCAAATATACTGATAAAAAAGGTTCTTATAGAACACTGTATGATGAATACAATAAATGCATACAATCAAATTAAATAAAATATGTTGACACAATGATAATAGAAATGGTCACTTTCTTAAAAGGTTTGAATGAGAAGATGCATAAGTCAATAGGTACATAGAGAGAGCTCACTAAATACTAAATATGTGTCTACATATCCATATCTTTTGAAGATTATTTCCCATAAACTTCCTTTCCATGAATCCCTCCACTTCTTAAAGCCTATCCACCGCTGAAGCTGGGAGGTGGGGAGAGCTAAGCATTTGGGTCCCACTCTCTTTCATGTCCCAGCCCACCTCATTTCACTTCTAAAGATCAAAAATATCTACTTCTTCTTTCAATAAAACCCACTTGAGAATCCTAGCACATAGGGATCAATTATAGATGAAGTAAGTTAGGCAGTTTGCATTATTTTTATGACAAAATCACCCCACACCCGGGGCAAGGAGATGAGTCCCAAGGTGCTGGGGGTATATCCGACCTTCATGGTGGGTTACTTGACATCTTCTTTATCACCCACCAGTATTAGCATCCATGCCCTGCTGTGCCAGAGCATTGAGCACTACCTGCCCTAACTGTGTGTAGTGTAGAAATCTTGTTAGTTCTCTGGAAAATAAGAGAGGTTATGTATTCGTAATCTAGGTTAATAAAAACAAGAAAGATTTTTTTTTCTTCCGAATCACGGTGTCCAACTGTCTTCTAAGTAAATCTGGATTATGGCTTATATCTGTAGGTTTGTCCTGATCTCAACTTTGGTCAGAGAAACTTCTTTTTATAGTGGGCAGTGGTTAATGTCGAGTCTCGTTACTAGTCAAAGTGCCAAGCACAAGAAACTGTGAGTGCTGAGCTATAATGAATCATCTATGTTACTCCCCCCAACTTCTCCCCTTCATCATCATCAGGGAACACTGAAGAAGAGGGGGAGAAAATGTGAGAGCTGACAGCTGATGAAGGGAGCTATGAAATGCTGACTTCTGATCATGTGATAGTTTTTGCACACATCAACATATAGTCGCTGTAGTACTACACAAGATCAAGCCAGGCAAAATCCCAACACAAATGGGAAGGAGCCCCAGGTTCCACGTGTGACTCTTCTTTGGGGTTATGGGTGCTTCTAGGTTGTCCATGTCCCAGGGATTTGGGCCACATTCATGCACATATAGGCAGTACTGACTGGACTCAGGAAGTTAGTAACAACAACAACAACAAAAAGAAGACATCAAGTTTGGAGGGAGATAGGATGTGATACACTAGGGAGAGTTGGAGGAAGGTACTGTTGATGGACAGATGTGATAAAAATATGTTAGATACATGTATGAAATTTTCAAAGAATGAATCAAAATGTTTATAAATGAAAAAGAAAGATTACATGGGACCCCTCATAGATACATATGTTGTGAAAACATAGGTAGGCAGCTTATAACAAAGCAGGGGCATCCCTACTGTAGGTCTCAGATGATACCTGCTGGCTTTTTCAGACTTTGGGTTGGTGGTTCTGTTAATACATTCCAAGCTCCTTTGGGCCTATTAGTTTGTCCAAAAACCATGTAACAGAGCAGATTAATAAGAATTAAAGGAAGAAAACAAACAAAATTATTGCAAGTTCATAATCCTTTATCCTAAGTTGCAAATTGAATATCATGGCCATTATTATAGGGTCAAAGAGGATGGTCCTGGGACAACAAGAGGATGGTCCTGGGATGGGGAGTGGCGTTGCACACCTTTAATCCCAGCACGCGGGAAGCAGAGGCAGGCAGATCTCTGTGAGTATGAGGCCAACCTGGCCTACAGAGTGAGTTCCAGGATAGCCAAGGTTAAACTGAGAGACCCTGTCTCGAAGAAAACAAAACCAAAACAAACAAACAAAACCCCAAAGAGGTTGGTCCTCCAAGGCATGTCAAAGGGGGTTCCTGGCTTGAGCATTCACATCTGAACTCTGAAATAGTACCTGACTGGCTACAGAAAACTGGGGACAGTCTGAGGACACCGTTGCTGGCTTTCTTCATGGATTTTGGTGAGCCCTCCCTACGTGAATGAAGAAGATTATGAGATGACCAGTGAGTCATTAAGGATGAATATTCTCCTTACGTTTGGTGGCAGTAAATAAAGCTATTTTGAAATGAGTGGTGCTCTCTTCTCACAGAAAAGACTCTTAGTTGTCTTCATGCTTGGCTGAATAGGATTTCTGAAGTGAGGAAATGAGAGCAACACATTCACAAGAGACACTTAAGCTGAATTATTTTCATTGTAAAGATAAGTCTTTGGTGGCTAGGACTGAGCTCTTGTCCTCAGTAGAAGTGGAAGTGGGAGAAACCTGGTGACAGGAACATGCTTCCTGCTTTGCTACTTTCTGCCTTTCCTCGTTGCCACTCTCTCAACTACTATTTGACAACTTTTTAAAATATATGTTCTTTTATTGAACTCAGCCAATCTCTTGGCAATGGAAGATACCAAATCTCTGCTTGCAGAGATGAGATTTCTTATTATATGAGATAATAAATCTCTCTCATAGAAGATATTTTGCTTCTGAATTTTGTTGCTTGCACCTGAAGTCATCTTTATTTTTTCCTCTAGTCAATAACGGGAAATAATATTTATCATCATTGTCTTTATTATTATTATTGCTTGAGATAGGATATTAATATGTAAGTCCTGTCTTGACCTAGAACTCACATGTAGACCAGGCTGGCCTTGAAACTTCAGAAATCACTGCTCTACCTCCTGAATTCTGAGTTTAAAAAGGATGGGGAACCATTCCCAGCTATTTTTGGAATTTCTTACAATGTGTTTGAATCATTTTTACCTCTACCTCTTCCCAGATACACTTCCTACCTCTCCAAACTCTTTCAACCTCGTGTTCTCTTTAATTTTGTTTTTACATTAGTCCATGCACTAGGGTTAGATCTTGGTCCCACTGGTCCCACTGCCAGTGGCCCCACACACTGCCTAAGCCACAACATCGTCCCCCACATTCAGGAGGCCTAGTTCAGTCCTGTGCAGGTTCCCCAGTTGTCAGCCTAGAATCAGTGAGCTCCCACTGACTTGGGTCAGCTGATTCTGTGGGTTTCCCCATCATGGTCTTGACCCCTTTGTTAGTATTATTGTTTCTCCCTCTCTTTTATTGTACTCTGGGATCCACCCACTGGTTAGTTGTGAATCTCTACATCTGCTTCCATCTGTTTCTGGATGAGGGTTCTCTGAGGTTGTAGGCTGTAGGCTGGTTATCCTTTGCTTTATGTCTGATAAAACTTATGAATGGATACATACTATATTTTTCTTTCTGGGTCTAGGTTACCTTGTTCAGGATGTTTTTTTTTCTAGTTCCACCCATTTGCCGGCAAATTTCAAGGTGTCATTGTTTTTTGTTTTTTTGTTTTTTGGGTTTTTTTTTCCACTGAGTGGTACTCCATTGTGTAAATGTACCACATTTTCATTCCCTTCTTCTTTAATGATCACCCAGCCTCATAGAGGGACTGTAATAGAGATATTCTATTTGTCTGAGTGCTTCATTCAAACTTATTTCCTAAATTTTAATTGGTTGTGAGTTTTGGGGTTAACTATCATCTGCCATACATGGAAACTTCTCTGATGGGGTCTGAGAGCTGCACTAATCTATGGGGATACAAGTACCTGTGCACATGAATACAGGTACCTGTGGAAGCCAGAAAAGGATGTTGGCTCTCTCTCAGAGCTGGAGTTACAAGAAATGATGAGCTACAACATCATGGGTGTTGGGAACTGAACTGGAGCTCTCTGCAAAAACACTTCATACTTTAAAGCACTAAGCATCCCTCCTGCCCAATATTTTCTACATTTTGTTTTTATTTGTATTCAATAGTGAATCTCCTAAAGACTTTAAGATGAAAGATGAGGACCAGTGAGGAAGTGGTGAAAAGGGACCCTTGTATCTTAGTTTGGTAAATATAAATTAGTGTGGTCATTGTGGGCAATAGTGTGGAGATTTTTCCAAAGAATTGCAAAAAGAATTACTGAACTGAGTTTGGAGTACGTGCCTGAATTTTCAGCCCCTGGGGAACAGAGGGAGGAAGAGCACAGGTCTAAGGCCAGCCTGGGTTGCAGAGCAAGTTCAAGACATCCTGTGGCACATAATGGGACAGGGTCTCAAAGTAAACTTCCCCGCGACACAGTAATAGTCCTTCTGGGTGTGCTTGTGGAGGAAATAAAACCAGTATATTAATGAGCACTCCTTCGCTCCTTGCAGCATTGTTCACAATAGCCAAGATGTGAGATCACTCAGTGTCCGTCAGCACATGAATGGACTGGACGAACAAAAATGTGGCATATATGCACAATGAGGGGCTATTCAAGTTTTAAAAATAGAAGGAAATTCTGCCACTTGCAGCAACGTGAGATCAACCCAAGCAGCATTATTGCTACGTGATTAGCAGGCACAGAGGGACAAATACTGTCTGTTCTTATTTCTCAGTGGTGTCTAACGTAGTCAGAGTCACCAAAATAAAGAATAAAAGGACGATTACCAGGGACATGATCATGGCAAAGGAAAACTGAGAGCCTCGAAGAAGAAAGTCCCATTGAAAAGAGCCAACAGTTGTGATCTACTACACAGTCTAGTGACTACTAGTTACTACAAAAGACTTTGGGTGTTTTTACTACAAAAAAAAATATTAAGTATGTGGGGTGGTGGGTATGCTAAGCAGCCTTATTTACTCATTCCATAGTGTATGCATGTATCATAAGATAATATCACATTCTATAAGAATATGGAGTTGTGTTTGTCAATCACAAATAAAATAAAAATTTAAAAATGCATCTCCTAAGCCCACCTTGCTGCCACACAATCACGATTTGGAACCACCCAAAGATGGGTAAACATGATACTTAAGTACTTTTAGGATGGAAGTGCCATCATTGACACGGTCCTTTGCTATTAAAACCAGTGCTAATGACAGACTCCATGGACTGCTCTGGCCACTAAACACAAAACACTGATACCCTATGAAGAATTATGTGGCTTTATTGAATATGATTGTGTTGTTTACTCATAAGTGTACATAATTTTAAGTAAATTCAATTTATGAAAAATCTAGAATTGTCAAGCAGCAAAGCTGGTGAGTGTTAAAGAGAAGTTAGTTTGAAAACATGAATTTCCTAGCATTTCTAGATTTGCTAGCAATAAAATAGACCTATATATGCCTCAGTGTTCTACTGGCTTCTCCAGTTTCTGAGGTCAGTGTTAAGTGGAATGACAGATAAGAGTCTGTGTGGTGGTGGAGCTCAAGTCCAGGATTCAATGCCAAAGAATAATATAATTGAATTCTTGTCCTAACCCTGATTTGTTGGAGTTGCTTTGGAACCCCAAACAAATCATTTTGTTTTGCTGCATAGGGAAATCATATTAAGAAGCTTATTCCACATAAAGTGGTTTGAGTTTCTGTGAGGGGAAAAATATGATTGGCTTTGGCAGAAGAGTGGATTACATCTAGAGAAAATCAGATCTTCCAAGAACATTGGCACTTAAGAGGGACTTAGCATTCTCCCTGTCCAGACTTTACATATTGTCATTACAAAAGCTACAGGGGCATTTTAGCTGTGACGGTCCAGTATTTCTTCCCTTCTCCCCCAACCAAGATTACAGATGAGTCTGCTTCCAAGGAGCGGTGCCAAGAGTGATGACATCCTTGGCATCACAATGCCAGGCCTTCTAAGGTGAGTTTTCACTTTATGTCACACTAGGTGTGAGCTAATCTGTCACATATGTTGAGTGTCAGGGTTACTGAGTGAATTTAATGTTCCATATTCATTATGTTTTTATTGTGATCAACTGAAGAACATTTGGGGTTTATTGTTGTGGATTCTGACTCTTTGTGCTTTGGCCCAAAGAGAGGACAGAACAGGGAATGTGATTACAAAGGATGAAGCATCGTGCCCTGCATACAGAAACACTAACTCAAATGGAACTTTGGGCTGAGTTAATCTTCATGACACCTAAGCAATGCTCTTCCCCCTCCCTCCTCCTTTCCCTTCTCCTTGTCTTCCTCCGCATCCTCCTCTTTGTCCTCTTCCTCCTCTTCCTTTTATTTTTTTCCTCTTTTAGGTTTTTCTAAACATGGTTTCTCTGTGTATCCCTGGTTGCAGTAGCCTGGAACTCACTCTGTAGCCCAGGCTGGCCTCAACTTCAGAGATCCTTCTGCCTCTGCCTCCTGAGTGCTGGGATTAAAGGGGGTGCAGTACCATGCTCAGCCCCTTCCTTAATAGCAAACATAGAAAGGAGAGTTTCTGGGTCGAAAGCTCCCTT
>LOJH01027215.1:0-18137 GCA_001685095.1 Ellobius talpinus
TGTTGTGATCCAGCTGCCCTCACTCCCCCTGACTGACAGCGGAACTTCCTTGTGATCTGTAATTGACAAGGATGTTTGTGTTCTTTCTGGCTGGTGGGTCTCCATAGAAGGAGTAGAGGTATAAAAGGTTGCTGTTCTTCCACCTGAAAAGAAGCCTCCGTGTCTCAATCCTGGCACCCCCCGCTGGTCTTGGCTATCCAGGCTGCACTGGCTGCAGCAATACTAGTCTGTGATTGCTTAGCCTCAAATCTGAAATCTAAAAGTCTGTACATCAGGTGAGTTTTGGTCATGTGGCTTTAAGTGAGGCAGCAAAGGCCTTGGACAGGAAGCTCGCTGGCAGCAAAACCTGACCTGAACTGACATAGGGCTATTTATAGTCACCCCACTAAAGTACGGGGTTTTCTGCACCTCGCAGCAGAACTAGTCATGTGCTCAATTACAGGGTGCTTGTCCAAACACTGCTGAGGGAGGCGGGGAGATAAGGAAGCACCTTTCTAAAACTAATGATTCCGTAGCAGTTCAGCTTTAGAGTGCAGTTTCTGGTGTAGATTTGCCATAACTTACTATTTCAACTTCAGAGTAGCTGTGAGGACAAGGAACAGCTGCTGGCTTGAACACAGTAGGTCTTCTTAGGAACGAGTGGCTACCGTCACCCTCCCAGACAACTGCGGAATGCAGCCTTCTCCACCCTTCTGGACTGATTTCTCCATGCCTACCTCAGTGAGTGTACCTACCTTACTTTGCCTGTATGTTACACATGAACACCAGATTATGATTTCTCTTTTGACTGTAACATCCCAGGTGCTGCTTTAACTGACCTGAAAGTAATAAGCTTGCACTTAAATTCATTTAAAAGGCTGAGACTGGAACAATGGCATCCAATGTCACTTTTGTCCTTACAGGAGAAAACACAATACAAAGCTAAGTCATTAAATGCCACATCATCTTGGACAACAAGTTTGCAGCAAAGCCCTTTCTAAAAAGAGATTCCATTTTCATTATCAAATACTTTGTACCACACCTCTCAGCAAGTTCCCAAACATACCCCAAGTCCATCTCCCACCATGTAGGTAAGGTTTGGGTACACAGATGCAATCACCCCACTTGCAGGGAGATTTATCTCTGACTTTGGGAACAACCATAAACAGTCTATTTCTGCCATCTATTTAATCACAGCAATGCCCATGTGACATTCATAACAGGCTTTCCAAAGCCCTCCTTCTCACAGTGCTCCCAACACTGTCTTAAGCTCATATTGACAAGCTGCAGATTGTCAGGGAAATACAGCAACAAGTACCCGAAATGCACCCTGCGCAGTGGGGCCAACTTTAGGAGGCATATTCTTAATGACTATGCATGCCTTAAAAATGTCCCAGTAACCAGGCAAGGGGGCATAAGCATATGGCCCCAGCCCTTAGGGGATGGAGGCAAGAGGATGAGCATCTAACGCCAGTCACAGATACATAGCAATTTGAGGCTAGCTTGGCTACCTGAGACCCTATCTCAAAATAATTTTTTAAATTATTTTTAATGTGTATGAGTGTTTTGCCTGTATGTACCTCTGTGTATCACCTGTCTGTAGTGTCTACAGAGACCATAGAAGGTGTCTGATCCCCTAGGCTGGAGTAGAGATGGTTGTGAGTACTGGGAATGGAACCGGTGTCCTCTGGAAGAAGAACCAGTACTTTTAACTAGTGAAACATCTCCCCAGAAACCCCCCATCAAGATTTCTTAAAAATAAGAAATAAAAAGTCAGGTGGTGGTGGCGCATGCCTTTAATCCCAGCACTTGGGAGGCAGTGGAAGAACTCTGAGTTTGAGGCCAAGCCTGGTCCGTAGAGCGAGTTCCTGGACTGGCTCCATAGCTACTGAGAAGCCCTGTCTCGAAAAAACAAACAAAAGAAAGAAAAAGTGCACTGTCCAAAAAACATTCAACAAAATTTTAAAATCTTACAAATCAATGATGATTTTCTGTTTCTTTGCATAATATCAGAGCTAATCACCACTAGAAAAGATCCTAGACGTGAAACCTATAATCTGACCAAGTTAAAGCTTCTCTAAAAACTCATGAGCCATTTCAACAAATATCACAACCAAAATCAAGTTATTCTTAAAGGGTACACAGCCACGATCCACAACCTCAGGAACTTGTGCATCATGACTAGAACACCATAACCAACCTTTCTGTCCTAAGCAGTATGGCTGGTGGTTTTGTGGGATGTCTACACGAACCTTAGAGCAAACCTCTAGGTCACGACGTTCTGTATGATTTTAGTTTCGAATTATAAATGATAAATAAGAGATCCTGTGTTTTTACTCCATTTTTCCCATATATAATACGGAGAGTCCTCAACAGTACTCTTGGTTACCAAGTAAAGGACATAAAGGAAGTCAAAATCAGAAACATGGTACAAACCTGAGATTACAGTCACTATGGTGACTGTCACTGTATTCCAAAATTTTCAAAGCATCTCTCATTTAATTACCAAAGTAGCCTGATAAAATAACAGCTTGTAAATGTGGAAACAAAGACTGGAATCCTAATGCTACTGAGTAGCAGCGCTGACATCTGAACCCAAATCCTGTCTTTGCAAGACCACCCTGTTCCATAACAGACAGCACCTTGCGCTCTCCCTGGAGCTCTGTGCTTCCACAGACATCGAATGGAACCTAATTTTCAAAACTTTCAAAGCCTCAAGCCTATAACTGAAACCTGTCAGTATCTCTGGGATGAGCAGTTACTCGCATGTCGTCCTGGCTAGGTTGTGGTGTCCAACACTTCAGGAAAACACCCATCTCTGTGTAGATGAGAATTCTTTTCAGATACAATCACTGACATCAGGTGACTGAATAAAGCAGATTAACCTCTGTTAACACGTACAGGCGGGTCTCACACAATCAATCAAGGGTCTTGGAACAGGGACCGCGGCTGAAGAAGGCATTCTGCCTTGATGTAGCCTGGATTTTGATGGCCCTTGAGGCTCAAGTGTCAGACACTTAGTCTCCAGCTTTGTGCTCTAAGAAGTTGGTGGGAATTTCTGTAGAGATCTTTGTGGAGGGGCCATTGCTAAAGGAGACTGTGGGATCCAGGTCCTTTCCTTTCTGTTACTTCCCTAACTAAAGGTCAATGATCTTGCTCTGCATGTACTCCTACCATGATGCTCTGCTTCCAGCCCAAAGCAGTAGGGGCAACTGAGACAAATCAATCTCTTTATAAGTCGACCTCAGGTATTGGTTGCGATGAGGGAAAGCTGATTCATGTCTCCAAACTGCAACCCAGAAATTCTGAGTTTCTAGTTTTTAGACTGAAGATTACAATATATCAATTCTTACTATAATTTTCTATCTGCCTGGCCTGCCCTACAAATCACAGGTACAAGCCACCAATTCCACTGGGGTAGGGGGAGACTTCCCTCTCTCCCTCCCTCCTCCTCTGCTCCTGTCACCCTGGAGAACCCTAATACCTGTACTTAACGTATTACATATAAGACCTTAGCATCAGATGCAATAACTTGCACAGACAAGTTAATCTGCTTTTCGCAGACCTTGAGAAAGCGTCTTCATCCCTGTGGTATATTTGACCGTGTGTTTAACTGGGGGAAGCTATAGTTCTACTTTATCATCACGAGAATTTGGTTTGAGATATGTCCAGTTGTGCAAAGCTTTATAAGCACAGAGGCTGTTATTGCCCCATATGTCACACTCGAAGGCCAGGGAAAGCCCAAATACACCTGCTCACCTAGAAACTGCACCTGCCACACTTAAGAGTAAACTCCAGAATAACGAAGTTGGCCACTTCGCTTTATGATACTTGAACACAGATTTTGATTCTTGGGCTGTGTCTTTATACTTTAAACCTGACAATAAAAATTTAAGTTCTCATCATTTATTTCTGTACTGAGAAAAGGAGCTGTGTAATAGGCTAACCCAAGGTGGGAGAGTGGGTGGAGGGGCGCCTGCATCAAGTCTGTAGAAGAAGAAAAACTATTAAGGAAATAAAATGAATGATATTAGCTCACATTACAACTCAGGGAAGAGTCCAGGCAAGAGACGTGTGCTTTGATGAGTTCATTTGATGTCTAAAATTGACTGAACTATAATGACTCAGTTGCCTTGATGAAACAGATGTGCCTGTCTCCACCTTGCTTGTTTTCATAACATGTTTCTGCAAAAACAATATAAGGAAGATTTACAAGATACTCCGATGTACTATCTAAAGCAGTGCTAGGAAGACATGGAATGGCGTGGCCCCTACTGAGAGCCACTGCTGACGTGCGTTCTAGTGAGGTTCTAGTGAGCAGGAACAAATACCAGAGGGCAGCATCTAACAGTCAGACAGTGTCGCATAAACTGGGAGCCGCACGAAGCCATCTTTGAAACACTCACCTTCCTATGCTTCTACACTCAGACCAAAAACTTCCTACTTTTCTTCATGCTGGTGAGTTTGTTATTTGCCCCATGGAAATGTGCTGATTTGGATATTTCTAATGAGGCCTGTGTTTTTAAATTGCTCTGGTTGCTAAACTATTAATTAGCTGTCTCTGACATAGAACTTATGCATGAACTTGCCTGCTTGCTGAGCAAGCTCCAGTCTCCCCATCCTAAGGACCAGAGAAAAGTGTTTGGATTCAGAATGTGAGACAAACTGAATTTGACTAGCCTGAAAGAAACTCTGAAAAGCAAGCAGGTTGTTTTATTTTTTTAATGACCAAGAACATGTAAAAATAGCTATGTATACCAAAACACTATTGTTTGCCAAGCAATAAATATTAAAGCTACATGTAAAGGCACTCACCAATTCTTTGCCTGTTTCCCCAAACTGGTAAGAAATGTGATGTCACAAGAGCCCTTCAGTGATTTCAATCTAACACAAAGTCTCCTGGGGCTGGAGCGATAGCTCCTGGTGGCATTTACTGCTCTTGCACAAGACCGACGTTTGGTTCTCAGCATCCACAGGGCAGCTCCATGGGATACATACCCAGGCACATACACATAAAATAAATCTTTTTAAATGTTTAAAAACAAACTAACAAAATCTACTAGTTATCTTTCAAGTTTTCTGGGTCAGTATGAATAAAATATTGCCCTAAAGGTAAAAGACAAGATAATCAAAATCAAAGGGACTGGTTAAACATCGGTCGTGTAAGCATGGGGCCCAGCACTAAGATCCCCAGAGCCCAGAGGAGAGGGTCCCGGAACAAGCTGGTTCTCTAGACTAGCCATGCGGGTGAGCTCCAGGTTCAGGGGAGGGAGCATAGGTCAAAGAGCAACGTAGAGGGCGATCGAGGATTCCTGCCTCGGCCTCAGGCTTCAGTGCACATACACTCACCCGTACACACGCAATGCACATAAATGCATGCATGTCACACACACACAGCAATAAGATAACTAACTTAAGGTCCACAGTGTAACTTTTAGCATATTCTGACAACAGACATTGTTGCAATAAAAAAGCTATCAGTTTTCGTAGTCAAGTGGCACCCAACTTCATATTTTGCAAATAACATACACAAAATTTCAAGATGAAACCAACTAAAGATTGAAATAGAGCTCTCAATCTGAACTTTAGTGTGCCCCACGTGCACACACGAACTCATCTGTCTGTAGCGTGTCTTACTGAGACGCCTGATGTGCTGGATTAAAGATTCACTACTAATGAGTATGAGAACTGCTACAGACAAAAGTGAGGCCAACGGACACATCAGACAAAAAGCCAGGCTTCCTTTCTGCCTATTCTCAATGATGCACAGCAAGAAATTAATTTCCGAAAGCCTCAGTTTCCTTAATAAAGGAATTATTAACATTCACCAGGTGATATGAATACTCAGTATAAACTCTGTCCATGGAGATCGTCACACTCTTTCCCCTCCCTTCCTGCAAGGCCTGTATTCACAACAGTAGATGCCAATGGGAGGCAGAATTCACCATCATTTACTTTTCAATGTGGAAACTGAGAAAAAAAAAGTGATTTCTGATGAGCAGGTCTTAACGTTTCTCATCAGCCAAGGAAATGGGCCCTTCAGGAATATCTCAGACAAACTGAAAAGTTGCAGTCATTAAAAGGTAATTTTTAAAGGGAAAAAGAGCAGCAAAACGCCAGGAAGCCGTGCTACGACAAGACTATAGGAACATCTCATAAAGGCAGAGGCAACCAACAGATCCTTCCTGAATTTCCTTCTGGGCTCCAGGCCAGCAGAAAGCAGTCTGGGTTGGGGGGAAGAACCATCCCTAGCATAAATTCTAAAGACAAAAGTTATATTCTAGAAATAACTTCTGTAGAGTCTCGGATTGGGGCGGAGTCTTTGGGCATAAATATCAAAGACATCTGAAGGAACAAGCTTTACTTTTGGAAGGGGGGGTGTTACACTTTGGCAAACCTAAACATGAGACAACTCGCCAGAGTTCTGTGGTGGCTGTTCTGAATGTGTCTCTTCTTGCCTTTCTAATTAGCGTCACCCGGGTCCCAGCCCTCATGAACTCACATCTGCTACTGTGACTTAGCCAAGTACTCTGGGATCCAAATGCACCCCGCCACTGCAGGCATTTTTTCTGTAACTCTGTCAACTATGGCACTTGTTTGGTTTGGTTTGGTATGGTTTAATTTGGTTTTTTGTTTCGTTGTTTTGGTTTGGTTTGGTTTTTGTTTTTTGGTTTTTTGAGACAGGGTTTCTCTGTGTAGCCTTGGCTGTCGTGAAACTTGTTCTGTAGACCAGGCTGGCCTTGAACTCACAGAGATCTGCCTGCCTCTATCTCCCAAGTGCTGGGATTAAAGGTCTGCAACTATGGCACTTTCTTACCAAAACACCAGCATGGCTTCCTTTCCTAACTTCGTTTTCATTTCATATTCAACACCTTCCATAAAATGATTGTGTTGTTTTATAAGATGTATTTATTATTTTTAATTATATATACACGTCAGTGTGCACATGAGTGCGAGATACCTTTGGAGGCTGGAAGAGGTCGTAAGATCCCCTGGAGCTGGAGTTACAGGTGGTTATGAGATGTGGGTACTGGAAAGAAACCTCAGGTCCTCTCTGCAAGAGCAATATTTACTTACAACTGACTGCTGAGCCCTCTCTCCAGCTTCATGATACCCATTTTAAGTTTAGCACTCAACAAAAATCTTTGTTTCTGGTCTCACTTAATAACACTAGCTCTGCATTTGGGTTTTCACTTAGAATAACCTATGTCTTGCTGCTTTTTGCCCATTCAGTCAGTCAGGCAAGCCTCTGGTGAGCCCCTACTCTGTTTGACATCAATCTAATACTAAGACCACAAAGATGACTAAGGCTGACTAAGGCTTAGTCCTTGTCCCCAGGAAATGTAATGATAATTAAATGAGTCAGGCATGTAAACAATTTGTTAGGATACAGCTAAGTAACTGCGTAAGGCAAGGTACAGGGTGCTTCTAAAAACACAGTGGGAATGGTGACTTGCCAGCAGGGATTTAAGGGAAACCCCATTCCAGAGAATTTACAGAAAAAAAAAGAGTCTTGAATTCAGTACTAAAGGATGACTAAGGAGGATGAAGGAACAAGGTAAGTGGAAAATTGCTACTTAAAATGAAAATATCGTCCATGTCCTATGAACTCCAGGAGACGCTACCGCAGGACATGACTGGCATGTACAAGCAGCGCAGAAACGGTGCATTTACGAGGACTCAAACGTCCAGATACACAATCGGGAGCCAAGGATGACTGGGGAACAGAGGGACACAGACAGGAAAGAGGCTTTGAAGGCTTGCTCCGCAGCAGTCTCCTTGCCAAATCAAGAGCAAGGCCGGGCTCCCTTTTTCCTCCCCTTCCCACTGAGTCCTAAAACAGTCACAGCTGCCGCTCTGGCCCCAGCCACCATGCCACACATCGGCCACACTATCCCACTCCGTCCTTACTCCTCTCTCTCTCTCAGACAAAGCCTCTTACAGCTTGCTCTCAGGTACACCACCTGAAAATGGTGGCTGCCATCCAACCTAACTGCAGATTCTGTAACCTCCGCTAGGATGCCACACGCCATCCTACCTGGACCTGTAGCCCTGTTCTCTCCCTGTCCTATTTCTGAGTTCTTTATCTTCTTGTCTATCTTACAAGAGGCTGCAGGACCTGCCTCTATACCCAGGGCTGTCATCAGTTAGCTGACCTATACTGGCTGAGTATCTCAGATTCCTCTATTTCAAGTTTTTCATACAAACCACAAATGCTGGAGCATAATGGAGCAAAGGAGCTGGTCTAGCCTAGTATTCACCATGATATAACTTTACCAAAACCCCACCCAGGGCCCAGGAGATGGCTCTGCAGGTAAATCTGCTTGTTGTTACGCCTGATAACCTGAGTTCGACCCCTGGAATCCACATGACCAAGTCACTGGCACATCAGGAGAGAAGGAACCCCCACAAGTTATCCTGTGACCTCCACCCACGTGCCATGGCATATGGAAACAGACAGGTACATATAAATACATGTTTTTTAAAAACCCATCCAACTGACATTTTTCTACAACATCTGTCAAACCAGAAACCAGGAGAAACATCTTTCAAAACAGAAAAATAAGATTAAGTTAACGAAACCATCAGCCATGAAACCTCCCTCTTCTCTGGCAAGTTTCTTGCTCTGCTGATACAGCCTCCTGAAAGATGAATGCCCCACTTATGAAGACTTGAACCATATGATGCTTCTCTTCCAAGAGACTCTAAGAAAATGCATAAGGCAAGAGTAGGCAACAGCAATTACCCATGTTAAGGTTGCAATGAACAGAGACACAACAAAACATACTCTGTCATAAGATACCTTGAGAGCTGTCTTCCACATGTCATAACCATGATTAACTGCTATCACCTTATTTGGCTGTTTAGTTTGTAGCTAAGAGGCTGTGCCTTTAAAAAAAAGAATGCAAATGTGATGAGATCTTTGTTGGTGGCTTTCTGTAGGTTTTTGTTTTCCCCTTACTCAATTAATCACCTTCTCTCACCCTCCAGGGAAACCAAGTAGGTGGGCAAAAATTCCTGGATGCTTTCTGGAAGGTACTTCTAACGCCCACACCCTCAGACACAAGAAACACTTCAAGTCTATGTAAACAGTTTTCAGAGATAATTTGGTTAACAAGATGACTTGGAATGAATAAAGATTTAAGGAAAAACGCATATCCAGACATAATAAAATGCCATAAGAAATCGGAAAATATGCACTAAGTGGAAAACCTCCGCCTGAATCCTCTGATCTCTCTAGACTCTCAAGTCACCAAATCCTTCACTTCAGTAAATGTGTTGGGGACAGAAAACAATAGGGGTCTCTTATCAAACTGCAGAGAATAATCTAGAGCAGATTTAAGAGAGGTAGAGGACAGCTCAGTGGTTGAAAGCAGTGGCTGATCTTCCAGAGGACCCGGGTTCAATTCCCAACACCTATATAGCGGCTCACAACTATCTAGAACTCCAGTTCTAGAGGATCTGGCACCTTCTTATGGCCTCCTCGGGTACCAGGCATACATGTACTACACAGATATTCATACATGCAAAACACCCGGGTATATAAAATAAAAATTAATAAAAGAAAACTAAAATTAATTACAGAGGAGTCTTTATTACAAAAAGCAGTGCATGCAAGATGTAAGCTATTTAGTCTTTCTAGACTCTAGGCCTTTCTAGACTAAAGATGTACAAAAATCACATGTAAAACTGAGTCTCTCTTTCACTCACACACACACACACACACCCCGCAAAACTATGCTATAAGCATGGATAGAAGTGAGCAAAACTCTCAGCCACTCAAATCAAAAGTTCACTTCCAAGAACTTTCTATATTGAGAATTAAAGCAACCAAGAGCTCAGGTTCTGGAAAACAACATCATAGACAAAAAAATAACTGTCCTCCCATGTTAAAAGAGAACAGGAGAGAGCCTCTTTTCAGATGGGTCAAATATACCAATGACATAAACTGAATTATTTTTAGACAGCAATGAAGTCTGCTATTTCCAAACAAAAGCAAATCTTTCCAAAGGTGACCTTGGCTTATGATTCAGCTACTTAGGTATTCAACTGCACATAAAAATATACGGCATGTTTGCCACATAGTTATAAAACATAAAAAGAAAAACTTCAATGGAGAAGAAAGCAAGATATATATCATTGTGGGGAGTATTGGGGAGGGAACACCAGTGAGACAGCTCAGCCTCCAAGCCTGAGGTCCTGAGTTTGATCTCTGAGACTCACATGGTAGAAGGGGAACTGAGTCCTGAAGATAATCCTCTGGCTGTCACAAGTGAGCCATGGCAAGTGTATCTATACATATACAAAATAAATGAAATGTTTGTTTTTTTTTTAAAAAAAGGCCAGGCATAGTGGTACACTCCTTTAACCCCAGCACTTGGGAAGCAGAGACAGGCATTATCTCTGAGTTCAAGGTCAGCTGGTCTACACAGTGAGTTCCAGAACAGCCAGGGCTATGTAGAAAGACCCTGTCTCAAAATAAATAAGTAAATGTTTAAAAAAATACAAGTGTATCTCCCAAGAACTCATCCCTACTCTAGAACCTTCCTTATCCCCAGGGATTTCTGTTTTGAGGCTATAAGCTCTGTAATGGCACAGACTCTAATAAATAAGGGGTGTGTTGAGTAAATATATGATTATTCATCTTGTCTTATGATCATAAACATAATTATTCAAATATTGGGCTGGTGAGACGATTCTAGATAAGAGAACTTGCTATGCACATGTAAGAGCCTGAGTTAGAATCCCTAGCACATAAGTAAAAAGCTGAACATGGCTGTGTGTGCCTGTAACCCCAGCACTGTAGGGTAGAAGCAGACAGATCCTGGCTGTGTTTGCCTACACCCCAACACTACAGGGTAAGACAGACAGATCCTGGCTGTGTTTGCCTACACCCCAACACTACAGGGTAAGACAGACAGATCCTGGCTGTGTGTGCCTGTAACTCCAGCACTGCAGGGTAGAGATAGACAGATCCTGGCTATATGTGCGTAGCACTGCAGGGTAGAGATAGACAGATCCTGGAAGCTCAGGGACCAGCCAGCCTAGTTCAAACAATGAGCGTCAGATTCAGAGACCCTGTTCCAAGTTAATACAGTAAACAGCAATAGGTAAAGACACTATCAAGTACTCTCCTGGCCTCTGCATGGGTGAGTATACCTGCATAGTCACATGTAGGTTCAAATACACACACAAACACACAGAACTATTCAAATATATCTATGGACTGAAATAAAATAGGCATATAAACCCAGAAGAGGTTCTCTGGCCCATGAAGCATAAGTCTGGGTATATAATCTTTTGCTTCCTGATGTTTTTTTTGGGGGGGTGTCAAGTTTGAAAACTACTCAAATAGGTCTTAGAAGATGGTGTCTAGTAGACAAAATCATACCATTTACAATAAAGAAATGAGGAGCCCACACATGCTGGGACTTAGGTGCTAGAGGAAAGGAAAGGGGGCAGGGCTGTGTCTTTCACTGCACAGGTGTGGTGCTGGCTAGGTGTTCACTTCTTCACAATCCCATAAGGGAAGTATTATAGTTCACATTTTACACAAGGAAATTAAAGAACCCGATACCCAAGAAATTTTACCCAAGGTCACAAAAGCAGTAGATGTAGGGCCCACATGAGGGGTCTACCTCACAGCCCCTGCTCCAGCCACAGCACCACACTGCCCTTCACACAGCAGGGGACAACCACACAGCAGTCAGCACCAATCCTAGTCAAGCCTGGTTAAGGAAAAGGCTGGAACACAAAAACGTGAAAATACTATTACATTCTGATTCCGCATAGAAGAGATTTTAATTTGACAATGACCCGACGCTTAATGCCCTCAATTAGACTCTCTGTCATATTACAGTCATTAAAAATAATCATTGATTGGACACTTGCTCTGTGCCGAACACAATTACCTTTGGGGTCTTCATTTCATTCCATCAACCCTGAGCCCACAGAGCAGTGGTTTTCAACCTGTGGGTCACATCCATCCACAACACATATTTCTGATGGTCTTAGGAACTAAGACATCACTCAGGAGCAAACTCACAGTTATGAAGTGGCAACACAAGTAATGTTAGGGTTGGGGTCCCCACAACACAATGAACCATATTAAAGGGCCGCAGCATTAGGAAGGTTGAGAGGCACTGCTGTAGAGTGTGCCATTGTTACTGCACACTCATAGAAGAGAAAGTGAAGCTTGCAGCTGACACCCTCAGCAAGTGTGAATGGGTCGTGGGATATTTTTTACACTGTGTGAAGATGTGCTGCTGTGATTGGTTTAATAAAGAGCTGAAAGGCCAACAGCTAAGCAAGAGAGATAGGCGGGATTTCTGGGGAGAGAGAGGAAGTGGAGGAGGAATCTAAGTATGTGGGTTCCTCCAGATAGATGCCAGGAGATGCAGAACAAGCAGGACATGTAGGAGGAGAGGTAACAGCCACGAGCCATGTGGCATCACATAGATTAATAGAAATGGGTTAAATTATAAGAACTAGTAAGGAAGAAGCCTAAGCTACAGGCTGAGCTTTCATAATTAATAAGTCTCCATGTAAGTTTTCGGGAGCTGGCTGACAGGACAGAGAAAGAGACTCATGACATCAGAGCAGAGCTGAAGCATCTCTATAAACGGTAATGCACTTCTCACAGCATTCCACAAGCTACTGATTCTCGCTAAGCACAGGACTCAAACAGAAGAGAAGGCACTGGAGGAAGCACACACGGGGATCCTGAGAGCTGCTTCCTCTTGGTCTGTGGTCCCATCCAAAGAGCGAAGAATCCTTAAGGTTCCTATGGCCCTAGGAGGCTAAAAATAAATAGTCTTATCCTTTCCCCAGAGCCAAATATTTAACACTGTTTTTTTTTGCAATCTGAGACAAATATGGTATGCAGTATAAGTATACACTGAATTCTTTTTTTAAATTCCATGCTTTTCAGCCAAGTGAACACCAAGCTAAGAGAAATGGCAGCAAGGCATTAACTTGCTTGAAATAGTAAGGTAAGTTACTTTGAACCCCTAAGCAGCAAAGACTCCTAAAACATTCAATTTATCTATCTCTAGTTTGTTACCCAGGCTTATCCCCAGTAAAAATCCCCCCGAGAGCAGCATCCTGGCAATTCTGGCCATTGAGATGCTGAAGATGACTGAATTTTATAAATGAACAGTAAGTGCCTGCCCTGCCTAGATTCATCGCAGCAATCTTTAAGTGTACCGGTTCTCTTGAAGGAACTGATTAACCTCCAGGAGGGACACTCACCAATCAAGCATCTGTCATCTAACTTCCTGGTTTTCAATTAATCCATGACTTTGAATTATTTTAATGGGAGGGAGCTTAAGACTAGCATTTAAAAAGGAAGAGGGGGAGAAAGGCCTTGGGATAGAATAGCAAATACCAGAGTGCAGCATTAAGACATATAGGAATAGTAAGACTCCATTTGAGAAACTTGTCCCAGTTGTATTACTGGCTAAGAGGTAAAGCAAAATATAATATAATAAGAACTATAAAAAATAACAGGAGAAAAACACTGTATGAAACAACAACTAATGAAAAAAGAGGCCATGAATCTGGAAGAGAGCACAAAGGGATATATGAGAGGGTTTGCAGGAGGACAGGGAAGGGAGAAATGATGTGATTATATCCTCAAAAATAAAATAAAATATGGACAAGGGGAACAGAGTCAGGTGCTGTGATCTCAACACTCAAGAAGCAGAGACAGGAGGGTTATGAGTTCAAGGCCAGCAGTCACAGCTAAGAGATCCAGACTCGCCTAGGCTACATAAAAACAGAATAAGGTTTCCAAGTTTTTACACTTAATGCGCTGTAAAGCCCTAATGAGAAATTGGACTTATAGTGTTCTCATCCTATGAACTTAAACACACAAGTTTGGAAATGGCTGGTATTCACCCTCCTAGACAGGAAGCAGAATCCCTGAGAACTCCAGCCAACCTCTGGAGCAACAGAATGATCATTGTGTGAGCCTCCTGCCGCCTTCACCTGTGTTTGCATTAGCAAACCCACAAGATCAAGACAATCATTCCTTGAGTTCCAGCCTCCATGCGCATCACCCCTCCAAACACTCACACAGCTTTGCTCTCTGCAGAAGAAAATGTAAACATAGCAAAGGTCACTCAATCTAAATAAGTTAATGAACACTGCTGTGTGTTACAAATGGACAGGCCCTTCTCTGCTATCAGGCTGCCTGCAATCAGCTAAGGGATTAATACACGACCCCCCCCATCCAAAGAGTCAAGTGGACTGCATGTCATAGGAGAAAAAAAATGTAAGGTAACCGAAACTAGCATTTTCAGTATGGACAGGATAAGAATGCCATATGGCAGGGACAAGATTGGCATTGGCATGCCTCTGAGGGAGAAGGGGGCCGAGGAAGAGGACAAATGACACAAACATGGACAAGTCACCACAAGTAGGAGAGTGGAGGGGCCTCAACCCAGAATACCTGCGCAGCAACAGAGAGAGAGCCAGGGTTTTCAACCCAGAATACCTGCGCAGCAACAGAGAGAGCCAGGGTTTTCAACCCAGAATACCTGTGCAGCAACAGAGAGAGAGCCAGGGTTTTCAATCCAGAATACCTGCGCAGCAACAGAGAGCCAGGGTTTTCAACCCAGAATACCTGCGCAGCAACAGAGAGCCAGGGTTTTCAACCCAGAATACCTGCACAGCAACAGAGAGCCAGGGTTTTCTTTACAGCAGGGGTTTTGACCAGGACCCTACGGACAGCAGGAACAGGAGGACAGGCAGCTTGTTCTCTTACAGCTTCTAAAACTCACCCTGCAGATGGCCCTGCACCTGTCTACTACTCAGTAAACGGTACAGGATACCAGATGGAAAGAGCCTGACCTCCCAGGCACAAGATTCCTGGGCTAGTAACTCATTTTAAAATGTCTGCCAAGCTACGGTTCTCACACAAAAAAATGCATAGCCTCGGGACATCTCTGGCTCCTCTCCCGAAGCTCTCTAGCTGAAGCCAAAGAGTACAACTTCTCCAGAAAAATCCACAGGTTCAAAAAGGAAACCTTCCAGAAATGAATAAAGGCAGATTCCCCAACCCAGCAACACCAGGGACTTACTAATCGTTCCTACCAGCTATCCTGGTACCACAAATTGCTTTAAAGTTCCCAGACCTGCAGCAACCACCATGTCTACATCTTACAACTTCCAGAGTTGGGAAACTTGGGAAAGGCTTAGCTGGGTGATTCTGCTTCATGAGGCACTGACCAACACCGTCTAGCTGCATGCAGCTGGCATCTGGACTGTGCACATCTGAAACTTTTGTGAGAGCAGAAAGAAGGCTAGACACAGTCAGGGACACTCAGAGTGCACACCCCTGTCTTCCCAAGCTTGGCAGGCACATGGTAACCACACTTGGGTTTGGTAGCTCAGGCTCCAGGAGATCAGGGAGCAAGCTGCCGATCCCCTCAGTGGGTCTGCCAAGGGTTGCTGCATCCTCGCATGCGCTATCACGGATCTGTGGAGGCAGCTGCCCAAAAGGAGTGTTGATACCTTTGCAACCATCATTCGTGCTTCCTAACAGGCTAAGTCAGAGCTGCAGCTCTGAGGAATGTGACCTGCTAACTACTGGATACTGGGAATGTATAAACACAGATGAAGAAAACTTAATTCGACTAACTCATGTTAAAAAGAAAATGAATGAGAATTTTCAGAGCAGCAGATACTCTCATAGCACAGGCAAGAAGGTCGCCTCAAATTCAAAGTTATCTTGGATATACAATGGGTTCCCCACACCATCCTGGGATACATGGACCTTATCTTAAAAGCACCAGTAAAATTAAGGGAAAAAAATATGAAAATAATTTAGAAGAAGAGACAGCAGGAACAAATTATACAGATTCACTCTCCATTTGAGTGCTAGAAAAACAGATGGATTGGCACATGCTGAGTGCAGCTGAACCAACAGCAGCAGTGCTGCAGGAAGGAGGCTGTTCCCATCGTAACTAAGCACTCAGTGAGCACACACACACACACACACACACACACACACACACACTAGGAGGCTGCTTCCATTGACAACTAAGCGCTTAGTGAACACACATGTGTGTGCACAGTCACATCCATGGGAAATTATGTATAATGAAGTTATGGGGAAAACACATATATAAAAATAAAAGTTATGTTTTAGACTTCAGGTAGTTCTACTCTGGTTTTTACTGGCACAATATCCTGTGAGAACTTGAAGCTGAATGGAATTTGTTACAGGGGACTGCTTTCTCTCCTTCCATAGCCCCCACCTTTCCCTAACTGTTCCCAAGGGGACAGTAGCATACTCCTCTGACACTTCTTGAAACCCAAAGATGAAGGACACATGAACCTCCCTACCCCCAAACCTATAATCTAACATGGAGCTAATATATACTCTACTGTCTAGAAGTCTCTACAAAGCCAACAATCTGTCACTTTCTTTTTATGTTGCTGTTGTCTGCAGAGACAGGCCTCAACTTTAAATGTAGCTGAGATGACCTTGAACTCATGATGCTCTAGCCTGCATCTCCCAAGAGTTGTAGTCAGAGTCTGCCACCATACCCAGCTTAGATTAACCACTATTTGAGTCTACCACCATACCCAGCTTTAAATTCAATTGCTTCTCATGTTATAAACAAGATTTCAGGACTTAAAGTCTAAGACCATAATAATCATGATGAAATATGAAGACACAGGGTGAAGATGTAGCTGGTGGATACAATACTTCTTCACCATGCATGCAGGCCTAGGCTTGAACCCTGCACTGTAAAACTTGGGAATGGTGACACATACCTGTAGTCCCAACATGCAGGAGGTGGAGGCAGGAGGATCAGAAATACAAGGTCATCCTTGGCTAAAAGATAGTTCCAGGCCAACCTGAGATATTTGAGATACTATCTTTAATAAAATAAAAATTGAGCATGCAAACCTAAGATATCTCAGAGTTAGAAAAATTTATCAAACTCTAAGATTATAAATGACTTAATAATAAACATCAAACCAAACTCAAATATTTTGTATCAGTGTTTCCTAGGGTAATTCCTAGTTTGATATGCTCTGGCTTTTGGCAAATCACCAATGAATTTTATCAACAAGCCGTGTTGTACTTTTCCAAAATACCACCTACTGTGCCAAACAGTATGAAAAACCGACTTAGATATTTCAGCAAAGGTTAGTAATAGCTATATGTCGCTTAATTTAATATTGTAGAACTGTTAACTCACTGAAATTTGTATTTAAAAGCATTTCCTAAAATGGTTTCATAGCAAGACACTGAAAACTAAGATGAAAGAAATTCTGCATTAACACCACAGCTTTTCACAAAAAAAGGTTTGGAAACTTATAGAAAAATAATATACAACAGAATAAATGTCCTCAAACCAAGTGCAGCGATACTCACCTAGAAATCCTTAGGATTTTACTTAGGAGGGAGAAGCTTCAGATTGAGGTTAGCCTTGACAGCACAGTAAGACATCGTCTCAAAAATAAGTTAACTTAGGGGCTGGAAAGAAAGCTCAGTGTGGTTAAGAGTGCTTGCTGCTCTTGTGGTAGACCTGAGTTCAGTTCCTAGTACCTGAATCAGAGGACTCACAACTGCCTGTAACTCCACTCCAAAGGGACTGACCTCAGTGAGTGCCTGCACATACACACTCACACACACACACACACACACACAGAGATAAAAATAAAATAATGTATTTAATTAAAATAAACCAAATGTAAGAGGTTAGGAGTATAGCTCAATGGCAGAGAGCACTGGCCAGGCTAAAATGTGTCAGACCCTGGTCAAATCCCACAAAGACAAAGAAATAAAGCCTCAGCAATTACATAAAAGACGTAACTGAAAAACATTTCTCAGAACCAGGCACTCCTAAGACCGAAGCAGAGGACTGCTACAAGTTCAAGACCAGCCTGGGCCTTATAGTAAGGCCCTGTGTCTCAAAAGACAAAGCATGGGGGCTGCAGACCCAGACACACACACACAAAGACACTTACATAGAGTTAAAAATAAGGAAAGGAAAGGGGAAAGGAAAGGAAAGGAGAAAGGGGAAAGGAAAGGGGAAAGGAAAGGAAAGGAAAGGAGGGGAAAGGAAAGGAAAGGAGGGGAAAGGAGGGGAAAGGAAAGGGGAAAGGAAAGGGGAAAGGAAAGGGGAAAGGGGAAAGGG
>LOJH01027218.1:0-18136 GCA_001685095.1 Ellobius talpinus
AAGTAGAATCAAAGCCCAGATCCATTGTCCTTGGCTTCTCAGTCAGCTCTCCTACCTGCATTTTTAAGGAACATAACTTGTGCTTCAATATGCTATGTTACTAACTAATTTTGAAATGCCAACCAAATGGAAGACATACTTATATAGAAAGAAGACTATTTGTTAAATGAAGTCTTTCTTGAGCTCATATAATATTTTTGTTCTGCTTTTATGATGAATTGTACTATGGTTGACTTATAAAGAATGAAGTATTTAGAACTCATTCTATTTGATGTAGGTAGTCAGAAAAAATGGTTTAAAGAAGGTATACCAGATGTGTGATTTGGCTGTCTTCATCAGTCTTGAGAAAAGAGAGTGAGCAACAGATAAACCCAATAGATGTTGAATTATTTCTGCTTGTGGGATTGTAGTAATGAGACAATGTCTGGATGCAATTATTTGGAAAGTTCTTGACCTTTATTTGTACAAGTTGATATAATTATGATTTCATGAGGAATAGTTTTGAAATTTTTAAGCCAATTTTAGCTCAGTGTTTATATTGTGTCTGACTTCATGGAAGTGTTTCCTACTTTTAACTTTTTTTTACTACATCTTTTAAAGCTCAAGTGATTAGCTTCAGAGAGTTTTACTTCAAGATCTGATTTCAAATAATTATTCTTGCTTGCTTATGAAGAGGATTTCTGACAGTATCCTGTGATTTTTTTTCAATTTAAACATTCTTTTCCTTTATATTTGTGCTTAATGTCAGAAAATACCAGAAAAAAAAACATGTGTAAAGTAGTTCTTACTGGTTAAGTAACCAAACCTCTTTCTGACAACTTCAAAAGCCATCCTAGGCTCATATTTGCTTTTGTCTAGTGTATCCTGTGCAGTAAGAAGGTTACCACTCACTTGTACCTTTTGGGCACTTGAATGCATATCCTATGTGAATAACAGCATATTCAGCTTATAAGGACACTGGCTTTCAAACCTAGGACCCGAGTTTGAACCCCAAACTCACATGAACAAAACAAAAACTGATATGTAAGCTATCCTCTAACTTAAACATGTGTACCATGGCATAACATATCCTGCCTATCTGAAATATGCACAGAATAGTAAAATTTAAATATAAAACAGTGCCTAAAACAAACTGTCTTGATAATTTTTAATTTTCAAATTAATTGCACATTGAGTGATACTATTTTGAAATATTGAGTTAAGTGTGCTTTTAAACTCTTACATTTCAAATTTTTAAGTTAGTTTCTTCTATTTCAAATTTTCTAGTGATTTTGTCAAATTTATTTTTAGCAATGCTATTCTAGTTATAAATACATCCTTCTTTAATACTGTTGCTATGTGGAGTCATGATTCTTTTCTTTCTTTTGGTGATTTTTTAAAAATAACAGCTAATAATAATATTAGCTGTTTTTTACCACCTCTTTTTATTGTTTAAAACTTGTTTCTTCACTTCTTTCAAAATTTATATTCTTTGTTTATACCCTGCAGCCTGCTGGTTTTCAAGTTCTTTGGATTTTATCTTTCTCTTATTGTTTTGCCTCCAGAATTTGACAAATTTTTCTAGCTTTTTCTAATTTTCTGTTTATTTGAGTCAATAATATTGCCATGAATTTCTTTCCTTAATTCTAAATTTGTCTACTAATCTTGCATATATAGCTTTTACATTTTGTAATAATTTTATTTGGAGACAGGATGTGACCAAACTTTCCTTCCTACTCAGCCTGTCTGAACCAGCAAATGCAGTGTTCCTATAAATTTTAATACTGAGTTCTACTACTTCCTGCTCATGGTGGGAAACTCCTCATTGGTACTGCACTTCCCTGGTGAATGTCTCTTACTGATGAAAAATTTTCAAACCTTGAAAGTACATGACTGTTATCAAGAGCCATTTTTTTCTGCACATATCATATGAAACATGTTAAGAATGAGTATAAGGATGTGTATGACTTGTAAGCTGTCAGAGTCTTTCTTTCCTTAGCACTACAGGCGTTTGTCCTATTACCTATGCAATGCTGCATATAAAAATCTATCAAAGTATATTAGGAATGTATTTACCTTCAGCATAATGCTATTTCATCATTTTCCAACAAGACCATATAGATTAATAAAATGTCTGCTGTTCCTTGACTTCCTCACTTCATCAGCTCTTGAATATTGTTTATTATTATTTCTTATTCTCAATATGTCACCATTGTTGACTCTAGTTTATATTTCCTATAGAACATAGCTTAGTTAACATTTTTACTTCCTTTAAACTTCATTATTAACAATTATCACTCTTGTATCATTGGAAATAATTACAACTATTCCAGACTTTATTTCTACAAAACCTGTTGTAGTCGATATTTAGAAATTTGTCTATATCTATTAATACTTTCTGAACTCTGTGGATGCAAATTGGTGCTTTTTAGTGTGGCTAGTATCATAAAGATAGATATTAGAAGCCTCTTTCATATGACCCATTAATACGAAATGAGAGGTAAGCTAGCCAGCCATCAGCCTAGGGTGCCGTTTCTGTGAACCTGTGAATTCATTGGCAGCAGCAATCTGCCTCATATTTTTGTCATTATGTAAACTAAATCCTTACTCAATTGTATTAAGACAGTTTTGGCTCATCTTCTATTTAAAACTAACCTTTTGTAAATGGATTATTTCTTGGAAAGTGAAAATAAAGAGCCTAAATTACTCACAGAGCCTAATCGTTTGTCCTGCTAAGTGAGGAGCCTTTACCAAAAGGTATAATGCCTTTGCAAGACAGGAAGTGTTGTTCAGTTGAGTGTATAATAGTCTTAAAACATGCCTTTTGCTTTAATGAGTAATAATAATTTCATGGATTAATATTAGATTTAAGATATTTTAAGTGAAGAAATCAATTCAGGTAGTGATAGATGAATCATTTTATAAAAGTTGTCATTGTCCACTAAATTCTGCCCTATGACATGCAACTACTCATGATTAGCCTAATTTTAGGGAACAACTAGTACACTGAGATACTATTAAGTGGTCTCCTTATATATTTAAGAAGAATTCACTTTTATTATTACCAAAGTTATTTTTGGTATATAATATAAATTTTTGGTATATATAAAAGTTTTGGTAATAAGTTTTGGTAATAACTTTTATTATGTATTAGTATAGTGCTTGATTTTTCAAAGTGGTTTCACAAAATAGAGATGTCAAACAGCAAACTTCAAATTAATGAGTATTTATAATACATATTTTGTCCTTTACTATTTATGAATGAATCTTATGTTTGGTTGGTTATTGTTTTTTTGAGACAAGATTTCTCTGTGTAACAGCTCTGACTATCCTGGAAAACTGTAGACCATGCTGAACGCGAACTCATAGAGATCCACCTCTCTCTGCTTCCCAGTGCTGGGATTAAAGACATGAGCCACCACTGCCCAGCTGAATAGATCCATTTTTAAAAGATCCTTTCAGGTAGTTAGGGTATACTCTGGTTATAAAACAGAAAAAAGGGGTCTAATTAAAGAAATAATTTGAATAAGCACAGACTTGGAGAAATTGTGGCGATAAAGCAAAACATACTGTGAAGAAGTGATACCATACTGGGAACGAGAGTCTCGAGCACACAGAGAGTTAATTGTCATGTGAAAGGTTTAAACATACCATGAAAGAGATAGTTGGCAGCATGTTTGTTAAAAGGACAAGTTCATAAATACTACAAGCTTGCAAGTGTTTGGCCTCATTTGCAACTAGTTAGCTTTGCTCTCTTCGTATGAAAGCAGCAACAGATAGTACATAAACCAATGAATGCAGCTGAGTTCCAATAAGCATGAACTTAGAAAAGCAGGTAGGCAAGATTTGGCCTGCATAATACAATTTGCTGACCTCTACCCTAGGGAATTAGGAGCCAATGGATGATTCTAAAGCAAAAGATGAAAGGTAATTAAGTTAAAGCTGGAATTAAGACTGTAAAAAAAGTTAGCAAAGAGAGAAAGGGGTTGAACAACACCTTTGGATGACTGCTCATTCCTTTGCAAAATATTCAAAGTACAGGAAGAAGTGTTCTTTCAGATTTCTGAGGATACATGGATCGTAGATAGTGATATAAGCAAAATCTCTCAATCTTTGGCATTTGGAGTGATAGATAGTACCTTATGTATTTCATAAAAGCAAATCTAAGAAATCATTGGAAGAGCTCAAAATAAGCCCTTAGGAATATTATGCACTACTTGGGTAACTTCGGCGACTACAAATTCTTCTGGGAGAAAGTGTATAAAGTTAAATGTTATGTGTTGTGTGTGTGCACACTCCTACATTTGTGTATATGTGTGCATATTCATGTGTATAAATGCAAGTGGAGTTCTATAAACCACAGTGTAGGTATGCACATGAATGAACAATTTTGTGTGTCCATCCTCACCTTCCACCTTATTTGAGACAGAGTTTCTTTGTCAATAGTTGCTATGTACACTTAAAAAAGTGGCCCGTGAGCTTATGGAGTATCTCCTGCCTGTGCTCTATTTCTTACTTTGGCAGATACAGAGTTTTAGATGTGGCATCATTGTTGTCTGGTCTACTTTCACATGGATTCTAGGTGTTAAGACTTATCTTCAGGCTTGTATGACAAGTATTTAAACAACTGAGCCATGTCTCCATCTTCAAATGGGTAAGGAAATGAGCTCAGAAGAAACTGGAATAATAATGCCTAAAATTAATTATTCAGCTTATGTTTGTCTTCACTTGTGAAAAATGTTGAAGTGTGACTCTCTTATTCTTGATAGAAAACAAGGTTTAGGAAATTCATGTCTAAGTTTCTTTAAAAAGGACTTCTAAATGAGCATCTCACAGTGAAATGTTCCAGTACAACTCCAAGCGATTCTTGTGGCATAGTCTACTGCATTGTTTGAATGGTAATGGTACCGTAATGGGGACTGGGAAAATGAATATTCTTTTTTACTTTTTTAAACAGACCAGAAACTAGTAAATAAACAATTATGTGGTTTGCTTAAAATCACATCTTATTACAATGATAGATTCAGTGCCAGAAGAGTGTTCTCTGTTTTAGTCCAGACTTGTCTGCATTCTGCTGTGACGACCTACTGATGACTGTTAACACAGAGAGAGCTTAACTTCATAAACTTGAAACTATCTAGAAATGTCAGACTACTTAAAAAGTTTCATCCTCATAAAACCACATTTTAAACTATATAATATAGTATGTAAGTTATCATTGTTGTTGTATTATTTAAAATAATAAACAAGTTTATCACAATTTAGTTATTCAAGTTTAGCTTCCCAATATGATTTGGATACCCTACATTTTCAAAAGGTCACAATTTAAAGTTAAGAATGTAGTCCGTAACATTCCTTAAATAAAACCATTGCAATTTGGAAAACAAGCTATTGACATGTTTAATTCTAGTTAGTTTCTACAACAATTATTAACTGATATTATAATAAATAGTTATTAGAGAGTGAGAAAAATTTTATGCAATTTTAAATAATTTATACAAGTTTTATATTTGTTCTTTTCTAAATTTACTTTCAGATATGTAAAATGCATTATAATGATTTACATATTAAAATTATGAACCAGTAATATGTGAAATATGCATATTTGTATGTATATGGGCATCTAAATATATTTTTACTTTATATACATGACCTATGAAATAAAATAGAAATGACAGGCAAAATATAAACATATTCAATTTATATTGAATGCATAGCTCCTATTGTTATACATAAGAAACAAGTTTATACATAAGAAACAAGTCTCTGTCTTGTAACAGCTCTGAGTGTCCAGGAACTTTCTCTGTAGACCAGGCTAGACTCAAATTCAGAGGTTCACAGAGATATGCCTAACTCTCTCTCTCTATATATAGACTTTTAAGCTTAGAAAATAATAATATGCAAATAATTTAAATACTTGACCCTTGGAGAATAGATTTTAGGAAGAGAAAAGGTTGGTATCACCTGGCAATGACTTTTGCGTCTTCTTAAAATTTTCCTGCTTTTCAGTTGCTTTGCTTAGATCTTTGATATTGTTTATTTATTTGTTCATTTATAGTTATGCTAATAAAGCTGATCCACCTTAATTCAAGCATATGGAAATTACTTCCATATCATCTGGTACTTTATTAAAGTTATGCACATATTAAATATCATCAGGGAAGACTCCTTCAAGAGGAAGAATAAAACACGCATTCCATATATTTGTATTTAGGAGACATCTCTAAACCGAAGAATGTTTAAATGGAGGTGAAATTAGTACTACATACTAACCAGGTACACACATCAGGTTTAATCTGCTTTATGGCTTTATAAATAATTATGAGAAGCTCCTTATTTTGCTTTCTACTGCGTAGTGATATATACCTGATGTTCTACTCCTGGAGGGACAGGAAGCTTCCCCACCTTACAGAAATTCAACAATTGAATCTGGACCTGATTGTTCTGTTGTCAACAGCTGCTAGGCAACTTTCAGGTTGTTCTCCCCGTCTTATTGTTCTTTATGGTTATTGTTTCATAGATTCAGAAGACAGCTAGGATTAAATAATGTCACCTAAATAGTGCGCCCTCATGAGAAGCACTAGGTGAGTTTTCTGTTTCTTGGGTTTTTGATCTTGAGTACTAAGCAGCTAGATTCTGGCCAAGGTCATTCCGCATTGGTATATTTACTTTTCCTAAAGGAGAGAGGCACCATTAAAAACTCATTCTTGTGTATGGTTCTCTCTAATTGTTAGAATAGCATACTTAGCATATAACTTTACACAGCCCACATTTCTTCAATGTCTTTTGATATTGCAGCCTCCGGAAAAGGTTTCATGTGTTGCTAAAATGTGAGCTTGTAGTCAGAAATACCAGTTAAATTCTGATCAAAGCATAAGTATAATGTAAAAAATCCACACTCAACTGAGAGAAATATATTTTAAGCAAATTTGAGTAATTTCAGAATATAAAACAGCATCACTTAATCCGTACAAATGTTTAATGGAAAGTGTTTGGCTTAGGTAAGGTGCGATGTTCCTATAAATTCCCCTACCTATTGCCATTACTCTTAGATTTTTTTCTCTCTTCCTTAAGGTTTCTTCATCAATCTGTGAAGCAAAACAAATGAAAAGATGAAATCTTCCAAATACTTTTTATTCATTTTCTACTAAATTTCTCAAGGTGGCTGATTTGCATTTTTAAAAATTATAGAGTAAAACAAAACCCAAACAGGTGGTTTTCAGTAGATCAATAAAATACATTTTATTATTATAAAGCAGGACAATTCTCTTTCTATTGCACATTACTTTGGGTAGAATAAAGCAGACAGCTCATGCTGAGAAAACTGAGATGTAGGGAATGCAGGAGCTAAGAGGCAGACAATATGCCCTGAGCACTATGGTGAGCCATCCCCCTTGAATGAATAAAACCATGAATTTAGCTGTTGCTTGCTTTCAGTTTGGAAAGTTAGTTTGTAAAGTGAGATTGCAAATGACCTCATTGTTGAGATTAAGTTTATAAAGTCCTATATTTCCTTTTGCTAAATGTATTTGTATAAAGAAGCCAGTAACAATTATTTTTTAAAAAAGACTACTTCCCCAATTGAAGTATAGTCTTTAAAAAGTAAAAATATTTATTATTATATTGGTGTATTCTTTAGTGTCTGTTGGTGATGCCAACCTAAATGTATCCCTTTTTCTCATTTTATGATTAAACTGAAGTATTTCAGTTTTGGCTTAGTGAGTTTTAGTTTTGAATCCTAAATATATGTTTTCAAAAAAATATAATCATAGCTTGACCAAATATCATTCAAAACAATATACCTTTAGTTAACAAAGTAAGTTTTCAAAATATTTAAATTGAGCAAAATACTTTCTCCTTCTACAAAAATAATGTTTTCTGACAGATAATTCTATTTCTTCATTTTTTAGAAACAATAAAAATTGCATTTGAGGAGCAGGGAGTTTTTGAGGGTCCTGGTCCATGGCTACATTTTATCATAGAAATCTACAGGGTATGAGTTATGAGGTTTGTTTTACATTAGGCTGCACACTTGATCGCATGACTGTTGGAAGAGTTCCAGAGTGTGGTCTGGAAGGTACTGTTACTTCCAACGTGTGCCACTGAAATTAAGATCTACTCCCCAGAGAGGACAACTGAATTAACACAGTATGCTCTATGCACAGTGAAAACAAACTAATCTGGGTTACTGCTTTGTTTAGGACTGCAAAATGTGGGTTTGCATATAGTTGCAGAAGGCTGGATAAATTCTATTTTTGAA
This sequence comes from Ellobius talpinus, assembly GCA_001685095.1. Classification (NCBI taxonomy): domain Eukaryota; kingdom Metazoa; phylum Chordata; class Mammalia; order Rodentia; family Cricetidae; genus Ellobius; species Ellobius talpinus. Next base: position 8,240 of record LOJH01027218.1, read on the forward strand.
AAAGTAAAATCAGTGACTTACTTAGCTTTGTTTTAGGCTCTTCTGAGATGCTACGATTCTATAAAAACAAGGGCTGTATGCATTCCAAAGCATTATCTTCCTGCCTTTCCATTTCCTTATTTGCAATTTATTATAGCATAAAGATAGGCGGATCATGGATAGCAAAAAATTAACATTGAAAATCAACGGACGTACAGCTTTCCTATTTGTAGACATAAAAGCTGTTTTAGCATCAAGAACTCATCAATGCCATATCATTAGCAAATAAATAATAATCACTCAGACATGAAGAGGTAGTCAAGGACTAGAGAGTGTGGCGATGAAGACAGGAGAAATAATAGAAATGTGCCCATAGCTGCTGGTATATCTTGTAGGGAATATCTAGGAAATTAGATTAATCAAGGAGCAGACATTTGGAAGAAAGTTTGTGTGAATGCCTGACAGTCTTGCTCTTTCCCTCATTTCAAATGTTGGCAGGGTAGCAGGCAGCTCCAAGGGAAATGTGCTCCTTTCATACTTGAGTAATTGATGAATTGTATGCAATATGCAAATGAGAATCCATAAATCTTATGAATGACAGCTTAATTTATGTGAGCCTTAATGAATGCAGGATTAGATTTTAATTAAATATCCTCAAAGGCACCCTGAGTAGTAGGTTTTTTAGGCCCTGTTTTTGAAGACTTGTTTCTCAAGCAATGCATTTCACAAAAGCAGAAACCAGGCAAGGAATTTAGCCTCCATTTTAATAAGAATCAATTGCTTTGTTTTGCTTTACAACAGCAGATAAAGTAATAACTCCTCAACCAAATGTGTGTGACTGTCCTTATTTCTCCACATTTCACTGAATTTGATTCCTTTTTTATTACCAGTGGTCTCTGTTATTCCATGCTATTCTTAATTGCAAGAAACTTATTAAAACTTTACCAAAAATAGTCTATTACCGAAATATTATTTAATAAAAGATTATAGAAGTCAGGTAAACATTTTAATTATCAAATGTAATTTGAATAAAATAAGATTTTCCTAAGCAGTTTGTTCTTTTATAGAAATTGCCACAGAGTATTTAATGCAAAAAGAAGATATATAACAGAGATTAATACATGCTATTTAATCAGGAGAACTGTTTTCTAAACTTGGATGAAAAAATATATGTTCCCATAAAATATCTGCTTATTTAATTCTTATCAACACTTTGAACATAAACATGAATATAAGTTTTTTTATTGGCTGTGTAGTACATGATATTTTGCTCTTCTGTTGAGAACCTACTTTTTTATTGTATGATTAAAATGAATATTTGATATGTTGTTTACAAAACCAAGCATTTATTTCTCCCACTTGAAATGTTTCTTTGTGAAACCATACTAAGTTTATGTTCAAAAGACTCATCAGTTCCAACTAAGTGAAAAGTCCAGGGTGTCCATGCCACAAGTGCCTGTGTGAATGAGAGAGGGGAAAAAATAAGGAAAAATTTCCCTCGTAAGAAAAAAAAAAGGAGCAAAGGTTTGAATGTAGTTTACTCACCTGAACTTATGGGAACGTCATGGATAACAAAAAATTCCAGCCTCCAACTGAGTGCCTTGATCCACAACTTAGGTTCTAATACATAGGACTATCTGTGAAAACCTTCAAATTGCAAGCATTTTTATGAACAAATGACTGTGTTTCCTTTAGTTCAGCAGGTATATAACCTTCATCAGCTTCCTCCAAGGGATTCCTTTTCAAAAATGATGACTCACTATCATGGAAAAGCTAGTTGCAAAAGTGTAGCTCCTTAAACTAAGTGTATTTTTGTGAAATCAGAGAAAATCATATAATAATGTCTATTAACCAATTAGGTTGTGATAGGACCGGTACTGTTTTAGCATACTTAGTTTAAGCTTTATGTGAGCAACTGTGTGAACACCACGTTGTTTATTTTGAGAGCAATATCTCAGCGGAATATCCTGCACTTCGAATTGTTTTCAATCACAATTGATATCTCTATCGTGATTAATTTAGTTTTTTGTTTCATGGATATTACATTCTTCAATGAGTTGAGTGAAGAATACTTCCTAACAATAGTAAAAGACAAGTTATCAGTGTGGCATGATGATGCATGCCTATAATCCCACAACTTGGGTAACTGAGGCCAGAGAGAGGAGCAGGACTTTGAAAACAACCTGGGTGACATGGTAAGAAAATATCTTAAAATTATTCGCTCGACATAATGACAATATAGTTGTAGAGAAAACAAACCTTTAAACACAATTAGGCATATCTATGTCACTTGGATATTTCTCAGTGGCAGTATATAAACCAACAAAGGGAATCCCACTAGTCCTTGCTTCGAAGAACATAGGGAAGGTAGGTTCATCATTCTGCTCTTCTCAGATCTAAGGCTCTCATTTCTTGTAACAACTGATGAAGAAGAAGGTCTAGGATAATATATTTAATCCCCATGGATGCAAATATCAAGGCCAAGAATTCTAACGTCATACTGACAATGAACAAGTAAAGGTTGTGAGTCCTGACTCAAAATTCACGGCTTAGTTCTCAACCTCGTAAGCCCACGTCTGTAGCATGACTGCGCTTCCAGCTGTTTGTCCACACATTTCAAACTTGTTTCAAGAAATGTGAAATAATAAGTGAGGAAATGATATATTGCTACCTTGGAGCCATTTAAAGTGCACCAAATTTCCCGGCCCCTGTTCACTGCAATTGACATTTTTCAAATCATTTTCGAATCTTGGAGTACCCCCTACTAAGTTTCAAGTTCAATCAAGAAAACTGTTAAGCAAAGCGTTTTGGTGTTGAAAATGATTTCGTCTAGAGTGCCTGATTTGAAAAACTATAAGAGATTCTTATTGAGTAACTTGTGTCTTTCTTTAGATGTTTTGTTTTGTTGTTATGTTGTGACATGGTCTCATTCTGTAGTCTAAACTGTCTGGTAACTCAGTGTGTGGTCCAGGCAATGCCCCTGCTTCAGTGTCCCTAATATTAGCATTATAGGAATGAGTAACCCTGTCCAGCTTTAAAAGGGATGGCTGTTCTATAAATTTCTTAATAAAAAATGGCAATTTTATATCTTCTATCCAAACACATCAAGTAGAAAATCTGTACTCTTATCAACTCAACAAGTTTCAAGAAAGATTGGACTTAGGATGGTACAGATAAAAACAATATGTTTTAAACTCCCTAAAGTCACCTAGAATATCATGGAGAAAAGCCAGACAGAAGACAAAGTCCTAGTTTTATTCCACATTTATTATCTGTTTATGAAAGAAAGACTAATTTACGGAACCTGTCACATGCCAGTTATATCTGTCAAGAAATACTTCTTTCTAAAGTAGAAATATTAAGACTTTGTGGTAAATATACTGAAATAAAAGCATATATATAAAACATGTAATTGCCTAACAACATATTCCCCAATATTTTCAATATAATAAATAACATTACAGTATGTATAGTATTCAGAATAATTACTATATCAATAAAGAATATATTCACAACTTTATGTGCCTATATTATACCTCTTAAGGCATAAATTGATTTAATAAAATGTTAAGGATTTATATCTAAAACATTGTTTTGGTATATTTTGTTTCTTTTCAAATAGTTTAGGAAAGGATAATGTTGGAAATCTTGAATTATCTTATTCTAAACCTCAAAATAAACAAACTTTTCTTAACTTTTAACAAAGGTAAAAATAACTCAGTGTGCTGTAGTGAAGCAAAAGAGGAAAATGTCAGCTACTTGTCAGTCTTCATGTGAATATAAGTCACTGTATTACTAATAGTTCTTCCATAACAGTGAAAGGAATGAGAAACACACTGACCCTTACATGGCACATAGCTACCAAATAGTGTCTAAAATCATGCTGTTTTGAATGCATGCAGTATCATATAATTGTGGAATTTGGAATGCCCACAGCTACCAAATGAATAAAAGTGGCATTTAAATGGTTGGCCCTTTGATTCTGAACCCTGAGTAGATGGAAATGTGTTCCTCTCTTACCTCCTCTAGTGATAATTATCATTGCATTGTTGGATCACATTTCTCGACTCTTGTGTAATTTGGCTCTGTCAGCATTAATCTCTCGGAGGTTCACATCAGTGGAACTAAATGTCTGCTTAATATTATGGCAGTTAGGCAGTTGTCATCCTGGTTGAAAAAAACAGAGGAAAAATTAACTGTGAGATAAGTCAAATGTAGGATCAAAGCCCCTGGCCTAATATTTGAACATTGGTACTTTTTTGATGCCATGTTTGGAAATCAATTTGCACTTCCCTCGTGTAGATCGATGTTGGAATTGTTTCTTTAACATAAGTAATTAACTTTCCTTTTCCCTCCACTACTGTTATCATTCTCGCTTCCTCTACAGCAAATATTTGAGGTAATAAATAAGGCAGTAATGCTTTTTCTATTATACAGATTTCTATTTTCTTTTACATATAAGGTCCCAGCTGTATTTATCAGGATGTGGGAACATTCCGACAGGTGTGAGGTATCGATAACTGCTTGATATAAAGTCACTGCTCTAAGGAAGCAGCTTTCTGATAAAGTCATCATGGTCCTGATAAGAAAATTTCAGAGACCATATTGTGTGCTCCTATGTATCATTCTATTACTTTTATGTTGATCACAATCATTTATTTTGATAGCAATACATGGTCAAAGGGAAACCTTTATTTGTACAAAGCACCCAGGTCTGCAAGTTTTGTCTTTATATCATGAGCTGTTTAGCAAGCCAAAGGATCCAAATTTCATTAAAGGCCGCAGTTGCTTCATAGAATCTGAAAACTTAAACACCGTGTAGTGCTTTGGAATCTTAAAGGGCTGAATTCCATTTATATTAAATTTTAATTTAGTTAAGTCAAACACATTTGTTAAACACGATTACGGGCTGAGCCTTGAACTGGACGTTAAGACTGAGAGTTGGGCCGCAAGGTGTCTCCTGCCTGAGAGAAGTGCTCATTGTAGCTGGAGGATGCAAGTACATGTTATGCATAGAAAAAGTTGGACGATTCGTTAAAAAGAATACAAAATACAGTACTATTGATACAGAGAGAAAAATACAAACATTTCATCTTGCATTGTCCTAGTGGGAATTTTTTACTCCAAGCCTGATCATTTGTGTTAAATACAACTATATTGAATTTCCGGATGACACAATGCTCCATTTAACTTTAGCCCATTGGTATTAATTGGCCGATGTGTTAAGACATTTTCTGTTAAACTCCATAGCTGGTACTTGCCAATTCATCTTTGTATAGATGATGTATCTGTCCTACTAAAGTAAAGGCAGCATTCTCATGCTCTCTTCTCTAATTTCGTCTGTCTAAACCCCATTTTCCTAAACTGCAAAATAAGCTCGCAATTGCTGATGAAAGTACCAGTAAACAACAAAGACAAATGTAGGGCGACCAGTGGAAATATTTAATGAAATTTAATGAGACTTTTCTGGAAGATCACTTTCAAAATATTTGATCTTACGGTTCACAGAAGTCACCAAGACATTGGAAATTCTCTGACTCCCGAAACCAATTTCCTATGTCTCTCCTACTTGTGGATGAAATTTCAATGCAAAATATTACATAGTTAGATTGGTAAGAATATGCTGGCTCAGTTGGGGAAAAGAAAAACTGAAATGCCCAAAGAAGAGGCTTGGAGATGCCACAGAAAGGCATGTGTCCTGTGGTTTTCCTTGAATAGTAAATCCCGTGATAAAATGAGCCATTCTGATGGTGGGGCAAAGGTAACATTTCAAAGGTGGCCTACAAAGGCTTCCTTTATTTCTGCTCTTAAGAAATCATACCAGAGGTTGCATCCACACAAAAGTAGAAACCTCTTTTAAGTGCAATACTCAAAATTTAAGCTTGCAACCTTGATTATTGTGAATTTGTAATATCTCGTGGACTGTTGAAAAACAAAGAATTAGGCAATTGCTTCAGTTGTGAGGGATACAAGTATCAAGAAACAAAGGAATACGGGTAGTGAGATAGGACACCTGTCAGATTCTTCCTTTTCCTACAGCTTCTTGGGGCCATCACTCTTAGTTTTCTTTCCTGATGACATTTACTATAAAGGGATGAATATGGTGAATAGGGCTGGGAACTGATAGAACATTCCATACTCAAAATCACTTAAAATCCAGAAGTCATAAGTACTTATTAATTATTGCTAATTAATGATGAGAAAGCATACTGAAGTAGAAGCCATATATTGGAATAAATCATCAGCTAGAATTGGTGGTGGGGATTACAGAAAAACGACTAACACAGTGTAGATTTAGAGGGCATAACAGGAAGCAAGCCAGCGTCTACATGAAGGTTCAATGTCCTTTGTACCTCTTTGTTGATAAACTAAATAATTTGTACAGCTTCTTTTCTGACCACTGAAGGGACAAATATTTCAAGGAACGGACTTATTTGCTTCCATTAATAAGCCCTGCCCTGTGTTTGGCCAAATATTCTTTCCATTATCTGTGAACTCAAAGTGAAGGAGATAAATTCAAGCTTCCTTTGATGTGGGGATCCTTTACCAAACAGTTTTAGATCCTTTTCTGTACTTAATGTCCTGTAAAGCTATTACTTTCCACGTAGAACTTTATTGTCTCTGCTTCTTTATTTGTTCTGGTTTTTTGAAGGCTTTAAACGGGCAGTTGCTTTTTGAGGCGGTATAGAAAGTTACCAACAATCTTTTTAAGCATTAAGACACAGTATTTATCAGAGGCTTTAGATAGTAATAGGTAAACTAGGAATGACATAGTTCATGGCTTTCTTTATTTTAGTGTGTACGTGGTGTGCTGCTTCATTTCCGTCTGGTTAAGAAAATGTTCTGTATAATATACTCAAGCTTTAGCTTTCTGCCCTGAAAGAAAAAGACTGCTAGGCGCAAAGATCCGGCTGTGAAGCTAAAAGATTTGTCTTTCAGGTCTGAAATGTAGGTGGAAAATTTGTGGGAAATACCAATATAAAAGTTGCTATTGAAGTCTTTATTAATTGTCAGGTATAGTTTTTCCTCTTTGACTTTGCATTCCCTTTCTCCCTGAGATTTACAAAATGGACAAGTTAATTAAAATCATGACAGAATAATAAATGCATAAAATGTGAAAGAGGAACAAATCTAAAAGATGCAGTCATAACTACACATTAGCTAATGTCAATGCATATTTATAATTTCTGATTCTTTGCCTTTTGGAAACTAAATAGCAGACATAGAAGCAGAGAATAAATGTGTGTTTTCTGTAGTGGTGTGTGCAATGTGTGTGTGTATGTGTGTTTGTGTGTGTGTGTTTGTGTTTGTGTGTTCCTTGCAAACTCTCTGAGAGACTGTGTTTTCATTTCTGGTCACCACCTTAGCAAACTAATCAATGAGGCATGAACTGCTATCAGCAGTGAAAGAAATGAAAAATAAACCACAGATAATCCCTCAGTTAAAAGGTTATTCTGTGTGATAAAAGCTATTTTGTTAATTTATTTACTTACTGGTATAGTGAGATAAAGTGGAAGCACAATTAGGGAATTCTTGCTGAAAGGGTTTTAAAGGGCAATGATGACTTCATATTTTGTACTATTTGATGTGGAAAAACACAACTATAATTTCAGGGCTCAAAAGATTCTACATTATTTTGTCTCAGTTTAGTATTTTAAATACATATTATAGTTTATTATTTAATGGAAATAAAACAAACCTTTTCAAATGAATTATATTTTTTCGTTAGGGATTTCTTAAACAAAATTGAGATGGTCATTTTTTAGAACAGCAGTTCCTATGTTTTAGTATTCTATTTGTTATCAGAATGGAGTGTACTTTAGAATAATTGTGTATTTCTCTCATTCATTAATCTGGCACAAGATTACTTTCCGTCCTTTTATGAGAATAGTGAGCTCTAGGGAAGAAGGAATGTGTAGAATATGCATTCTACAGATAAAGGTTTTGTGTTCTTGAATAGAAAGTATATATAAGTTGTTATTTTGGTGTGATAACTTGTAGAATACTCCGTGCATCTGTGGTAGTGAAGGAAAATTGATAAGAAATGTGGAATTGGAAAGATTAGGGGGAAGTTGAGGACAACTGGTATAGGCTTAAGGTGGACAATCGAAGGAAAGGGCATTCTACACTGAAGGATTAATATCTGTGCCGCGTGGACATATGGAAGCAGTTAAGCACCAACTCTGGGTCCTGGTCAGAGTGATAGGAAAATTTTGCCTGAAAAGAGCTGAAGTGTTCAATTTAGAGGGCTTTGAATTGTGTGATAAGAAACTTGGACGATTTTCAGAAAACGTTGGAGGTGTTGTGACGTTCACTCTCTAATGATCGGTTATGCCGTTATCAACAGCTGCAGAACTCCAAGAACAGTCGATAAAGGCAGAGGAGCAGGAAGGAAGAGGAGCGTGGATTGGGAAATCTGCAAAGGGGATTGAAGAAAAGCTGGGAACGGAGAGTGTAAAGAACCCTGAGAGAGATGGAGGGACTGCGGAGACTGACTAAGTCAGGCCTTCATCATTAGAGATATGGGGTACAATAGATGATGAGACCCAGGCTTAAAGTAGGCACCTGGAAGTGTGTGTGTGTTCAAAGTCCAGATATCTGTCACACCCACCAGAATATAGACTGGGGGCTTACCTGAAAAAAGCAAACATCACTTCCATATTTTCAGAAATATATTTTTATCATCTATGATTTTGAAATCACTTTCATCTCTATAAAGAGTACAAAGTATTGGATGCAAGATATAGAGTGTTTTTACTTTATAAAAAAAGGTAATATTTTTTAGAACTCACCAAGTACCACAGTAGAGGGAAAAGGCATAAGTTTTTTTTTATTTTGGGGGAGATTATAATGTAATTACATTTCCCACTCCCTTTTTTTGCCCTTCAACCCACCCCTGCCCATATACTGGTCCTTTCTGTCTTTCAAATTCAATGGTTCTTATTTGATTAATGCTTGTTGTGCATGTATAAGTATATATATATAAAATGTGTATATATATATACACATTTTAAAATACAACCTGCTCAAACTGTTATAAATGCTACTTCTATGTATGATTTCAGGGGTAATTACTATCCTATCACATGAATTATGTCAGAAACAGATTGCTAGACTCAGACGATACTTAATTTGAGAGGTGAAAGCTGGAAGGAAGTCCTCTCTTCTGCTTTGACCAGTTGTACAGGAGGTGGTTTATTGGTAGAAGCATGGAAATGCAGGTTCAAATCACTCAACATTGCCGAGCAATCCACTAAGGTTGACCAATTTAAAGAATACTGATGGATACTGATTTTGCTTCAATGAGTTCACAAAGAATAATCTAGCAGGATGGGAAAATGATGGTAGCACAGACGCATACTGGGAAAAAGACACAAATGGGAAGGTTTTATTCCTGAATATTATGTAAGACAGACTTGTATCTTTTCTTCATTCTCTTGGTTCACACTTCTACTTCATAATTCTTTGATCACATAAGCTCTTATGAGTATTTATTTCAGACTTTACCATTTCATCTGTTTATAGATTCCTCAGAAGGAAGGAATAGTCTGGATTCCAAAAGGCTAAGTGACTTGCCAAGCAAAGACATCTAATAAATGATGCCTTCTGTCTTTTGATCCTTGGCAAAGTGACCTTTGTCCCTATTATTCAGAGGTGCCAGGATATAATGGAATAAGCACAGGCTTTGAAGTCACAGATCCATGCATCTGACACTGAGATCTGAAATTTATGAGCCGTACTCCCTTGGGCCAGTCTGCGCTGATTTTCTCATCTGAGAAGTGGAAGTCCCAACCACAGTTCAGTGTACTGGGATTTAATTGAGATAGATACTTAGTACAAAGTTAGTTTCCTGAATATGTTTTCCTTTCCATTATTATTATTATTATTATTATTATTATTATTATTATTATTATTATT
>LOJH01027220.1:0-10313 GCA_001685095.1 Ellobius talpinus
CAATCAGCGTTTTATTAAAATACATGATTGACAGAATACAGACAATACTCCCACACCATCCCTCTACTCCTCCTTATTCCCCCAGATCCACTCCTATTCAGTTTTCCTTCAGAAAAGAGCAGGCTTCACATGGATATCAACTGAACACAGCATAACAAGTTATAAAACTAGGCACAAACCCTCATAAGAAGGGTGGACGAAACAACCCTGTAGAAGGGAAAGGGTCCCAAGAACAGATGAAAGGGCCAGAGATATCACCCAGCAACCCCACTGTTAGGACTTTCATAAGAACACCAAGCTACATAACCATAGCATATATTCAGAGGACCTAGCCCAGTCCCACACACTGCATGATTGTCGTTTCAGTCTCACTGAGTTTCTATGAGCCCTGCTTTGTTAATTCTGTGGGCCTTGATCCCTCTGGCTCCTACAATTCTTCCTTGCCCTCCTACATGGAGTTCCTAGAGCTCTGTTCAATGTTCGGCTATGAGTCTCCGCATCTGCTTCCACCAGTTGTTGGATGAAGCCTTTCTGATGATGGTTGGGTTAGGAATCAATCTATAAATAAAGCAGAATATATTTAGGAATCTTTTTTCTTTCTTTTTTCTCTTTCTTTTTTCCTTTTTACTCTTTCTTTTTTCCTCCTTTCCTTCTTTTTTTTTCTTTTTTCTTTTTTGCAATCATGTTTGATACTATCCTGGGTCATACAGGCAGCGTTAGCTTCTCACAGCATGAGAGTCATGTTGGACCAGTTCATTGGATGGCCACTCCCACAAATTCTGTGCCACCATTACCCAGCACATCTGCAGGCAGGACAAATTCTAGGTGGAGGGTTTTGTGACGCGGTTGGTGACCCAGTACCACCACTGGAAGTCTCACCTGGTCACAGAAGATGGCTGGTTCAGGATCCCTATCCCCCATTACTAGAAGTCTTTACTATGGTCATTATAGATTTCAGTGAGTTTCCATTGCACTAGGCTCTACATCATTACTCAAATATCCCACAATTCCAATTGTCTCTCCCTATAGCCTCTCCCTGCATCCCTCCCCTAATTCTTCCAGTTCTTGTCCTTACTAACCCACCCAAGTGCAGCTGCAAAATCTATTCTATCTCCCCTTACCAGAGAGATCCATGCAGCCCGACTTGGGCCTTCCTTGTTACTTAACCTCTCTGGATCTGTGGAATGTAGCATGTTTATCCTATACTTAACAGTTAACATCCACTTGTGAGTACACACTACGTTTGTCTTTCTGGGACTTGGGCTACTTCACTTGGGATTTTTTTGTTCTAGTTCCATCCAGCTTTTTGTAACTTCAAATATTAATACAAAATGAGAGAATTAAAGCAATGCTAGCCATGATTCTACCCCCACAAATACTTTTCAAATGCTGTGCTTTCATTGTTTACTTAAGAACCTTCTGTTTAAATGTAGAATTGTGTGGTTTCACGGGGATTATAGTTAAAAACGGTTCCTAGAACACTTTAAGCCATTCCAAAAAATTATAAATATTTATTTTGAAACATGTGCACACTCCAAAGCCCATGTGCATTAGGGACTAATGATATAACTAAAGGATCTCTGTTTCTCTCAATGTTTATTCTTCATTGTTTTCTTAACAATAATTGTCCATCTAGCCTCTCTTCTTGGTATAATTACACAACTAAATTTTGTTCAATATCATGGATGCAGGAGTACACACAACACTGTGTATGAGAAGATTCTTTGAAACAGCAGTGGATTGCACACCTTTTCTCCTTCACACACATCTCCTAGTACAGAGTCCAGAGTTGGAGGTCAGGGCCAAAATTGTAAAGAGAGGTTGGATCTCAATTTTTGGAGGTCCAAAAGGATACTAGTAAAGACATAAAAGTAGTGACATGAAAGTCTGAGGTTAGAGAGATGTCTTAGAGTCAAGAGCACTTGTATTTGTAGAGGACCCAGACTCAGTTCCCACATGATCCCCAGAACCTATGTAATTCTAGCTCTAGGGGTCCAGCAACCCCTCTGGCCTCTATGTACACAAGTTATGCATGAGGTACACTTAAAATCACACAGTCGGTGTCTTCCTTACAAATCACTTTCTTTCAAATTCATGTCTTTGTTTCATTAATTTTTGTTTTATACACAAAACACAATTATTAAAGTGTGCTTGGTTTCTAGTGTGCAAAGATAGCTCTGATACTTTTCAGACTTATGTATAATTTTAGTGGGCACAGTAGTAATAAGGTGGTTTTGAGCATTGAATGAAATAACAAAGCCTGGCATATAATACATGTTCAATAAATAGTAACTTTATTTAAACATATTTTCATATTTATTATTTTTATAATATAAATTAGTATATTATAAAATATAATAGAAATTGCTATTTTATAAAATATTATAATATAAATTATTATATTATAATATATAAAATATTGTATTAGTGTTTTTCTATATATATTAATGTATATCATGTGTGTACCTGGTACCCACTGATGTAAGAAGAGGGCCTCTGAGTTATAGGTGTTTATGAGCCAGCGTATGGGTCCTGGGTACCAACCCGGGTCCTTTGCAAGTGTGGCAATTACTCTTAAATATTGGGCCATCTCACTAGACCCTCTTTCTGTTTTTAAAAATAAGCAAAGGACACGAGAAGGAAACTCGATCTTATTAAGTCCCCCATATACAATTAAAAATCTGATATGGTGCTTAAAAAGGCTTTTTAAAATAAATAAATAGAAAAATAGAAACAATAAACTATGAATAGGAACCTAGAGCCAGTCTCCTGTACATTTATAAATAATATATATATATAAAATATAAAAAATAAACATAGATAAATAAATAATCCTTTTCCAACTTGATCTACAAACTGCTTGCTAGAACTGGCAGAGGTTCTAAAACTTTCTAGAAAGCTTTTCTGGCAAGCACTCTCTCCCCACAAAGCAAAAGAAGCTAAGGCAGTCTAGTGAGTTAGGGTCAAAGCAAACCTTAGAGAAGTGTTCACTTTTAGTCTCAGTCCCTGTGAGAAGATGCTGAGAACAAGCATGTGTGGCCCTAAGCGCTGGCAATGGCCTTTCCATTTGCCTCACTGTATTTTTAACTGTGGCCAGGTAGTCAGATTATAGTAGTCACTTGATGACTCTTCCACTGAAAACCTTCAATTCTTTCCTTACCTGATTTACAAATATGTCAAAAAGGAAATAGTAATATATAGAATAAGAGAACAAACAAATGCAGTTTTTTCCTGTCAAAAAATAATTTACATCAGATAATGATTAGTTCATTTCACAATTACCTTTCAGTATTTCTCAAATTGAAACATCATTTGAACATGTTAAAAATGTACATTTAAATTTTGGACATACAAAGTTTTCTTTTCTGTGTGTAACTGCAGCCACCAATCAGATGAAACCATTTTCTTAACTCTGAGCACTGTCTTCACACTCATTGCCATTGCTGATACCCTTACCTAGTTACTGTCCCTATGATTTCTGTTCTGTTAGCTTTATCTATTTTTAGATCTCTTAAAATAGACTAAAAGTACATGTTAAATTTACCCATAACAACACAGTCTTGATCCCCTGACATGAGTTCCGGGGGTTGAACATAGGTCTTTTATAAGTAGGGCAGTAGGTGCTCTTCACCACTGAGAAATCTCCACAAGCCCTAAATGTAATTTCTTGAGTGTTTGTTTTGGTTTAAAGAAAATCATTACTGCCTAGGAGTGTGCATTTTTGACTTTGTTGTGCTCATTCATGTTCAGGTTACTTGTTTATACATTTAACTGTTGGAGGTTTTTCAACTTTCCAGTATAATAATATGAGTAAGTATTAGAAGCTGTTGAACAACGAACATTGTTACTGTCTTGAGTGAATTCTTAAGAGGAGATGACTATTCTCCATGATGTGAATATATATTTATGTTCTTTTAAAGAGAATTCTAAGCTCTATCCTAAAGCAACCATGTAATTTTATGTTCTCATTATTAATTTATTTGAGGTATTTAGTGGGTATACTTCACCAATAATTTGTATAGTAAACCTTTATAATTTCTGATGGCCTAGTATTTGCACATAACTACAGATTTCATATTTTACTTATACTTGCACAACTGCAATATAATACCAGTTCATATTTTTCCTAATCTTTTGTGTCTCTTTTGTTTAATTAATTAAATAAATTAAAAAATTTCCTCTTCTAACTCATCCCACGTGTTTCTAACCTGTCTTTTTCCATCTTCATACACTTTAATTTTATTTTTTTTAGTAACTCAGTAAGTACAGCTAGTGTTGCTCCCATGTACATGATTTGTGGGTACCTACTGGACAATGGGAATTCTTCCAGTGTTCATATCCCCCAAAAGATTTTCCCTTCCCTCTTCAGTGTGAGTTGGAGCCTGGAGATCATCTACCCCATCTATGCCCAAATATTGCCTTGCCTGAACCTGTGCAATTGTATGGGTAACCACAACTTCTGTAAGTTTATTAGTGTCATACCCATGCCATGTCCAGATCACATCACTCCTTCTTGTCCTCAGGCTTTTGCATTTTTTTCATCTCTTCTTCAGATATGTGATTTCATCACTGGTGGTAGAGGGGTGATACAGATGTCCTGTTTAGTACTGAGCACTCATTCTGTGATTCTTGACACTGTGGCCAGTTCTGCATCTCTCCATTGAGTGCTATTCACTGCACCAAAAATTTGTCTCTAATCCAGGTCAAGAGCAGCCCAGATCTATGGGTATAAGCTTAATATTTAGAATTCACTTTGGCATCATGTCCATTTAAGTAAAATTTAAATGCAGTAATAGAGGTTCTACTGTATGGCCAATGATCTCCTCAGTAACTATTTATTCATTTATTTATTATTTGTTTGTTTGTTTTGTGTGTGTGTGTGTGCATGTTTAATCTTAATATATGTCTGTGTACCACGTGGGAGAAGTACCAACAGAGGCCAGAATAGGACTTGTATCTCTTATAATTGGACATATTGAGATTTGTGAACTGAGATTTACATGCTGGGAATTAAAACCAGATTCACTGAGAGAATAACAAGAGCTCTTACCTGCTAAGCTTTATCTTCAGTCCCCAACAACCATCAGATTTTGACCAGGTTTATAATGCTAGGGATGAAATTATCTTCTGAGGATAAGGACTCAACTATAACCAGAAAGGATCATCTCAATAACGGCCATGCCACTCTTGTACAACAGACATATCTTGGGGTTGTAGCATACAGGGTCTAGAGCTTGATGATCTGGCTACTAGTGACAGTGATCATATTTAAATTCACCTACTATCACTGCACTGGGATTAATCTATTTTTTATTTTACAAGTATCTGTTTTATAAAATATGTACCTCAATATTTGTGCTATACATTTTTAGATTACATTAATGAGTATGAAGTAGTATTATCTCCTCTCTGTCTGCTTTGAGGCTTCTTTTGTCAGATATTAGAATGTCTGTTTTCTTATTTCTGTCTGCTTGAAATGCCCTTTTCAATTTCAATTCTTTTTATCCTAAGATGGTATCTATGTGTGCTGGTGAGTTGTGTTTCTTACAAAGTGAAAAAAGATAGAAATTGTTCTTTGGTACACCCTGTTACTGCATATCTTTTCATTGAGACATGAAGACCACCTGTGTAATTATTGAAAGATGTATATTAATTTCAATCATTTTGTCAATTTTGTTGTATTTTCTTAGAAATGCAATTTTGTTGTATTTATCTTAATTGTCCTGGTATTATTAAAGAATACTTGTGGTATTGTTGGTGTGCTTATTGTTTTCCTCACACCACAATAGTTATTCCAGTAACCTCTGTAGAACTAACTTAGTGCTTATAAAGTCTGTTAAACGGTTCTTGTCATGTAAAGTTTTTATCCTTCAATTTTAATAAAGTTTTTTTAGGGAATAATAGTCTAGATGAGCAGTTGGTGTCTTTCCAATCCTGGAATACCTATTTCCAAACTGTTTTGACTTTAAATACTTCTGTTTAGAAATCAAGAGTGATTCTGATGGGCCCACATTTATAGAGACTTGACACTTTTTTCTTGGGTCTTTCCATGTAACCAGACGTGGCTCTTTCATTTTCCTACCACCCAGACCTGAATAATCACACAGAAACTATATTAGTTAGAATATTGTTTGGTCTATTTGCTCAGGCTTCTTATTAACTAACTCTTACATCGTAAATTAACCCATTTCTATCAATCTGTGAATCTGTGTATCCCCAAGAGGTTGTGGCTTACTGGATAATGTTCTGTTCTAGGATCTCTCTCCTTTGGCAGCTACATGGTGTCTCTCTGACTCTGTCTTCTCTCTCTGTCTCTCTGTCTCTCTCTTTATTGCTGTTCTGATTTCCCACCTGGCTTTACTCTGCTAAGCCATTGGCCCAAACAGCTTATTCATCAGCCAATGAAAGCAAAATACATCATTTCAATACTCTTTTTCATCAGTGTTTTTAATGTTTTTTTTCCTATAATATGTTGTAGGAAGTTTATTTTCTTGTCTATTGATATTCTCCTGGAGGTCCACAAGGCTCTCATCAGTAATCTGTTAGTTTTTGTACCTGTTTGAGCATCTCTTCCTCTAGATTGGAATTTTTTTCTTCTATTATGTTTTTGAAAATATTTTCTATGTCTTTGATACAGTATTCTTCTATGGAAACAACTCAAAGATTTGTTCTTTTCTGTTAACCTAGGTTACTCCTATATTTTATTGATACTTTAAAAAATTATTATTAGTATTTACTGTATGACCAACTTTTTCTACTTAGTCTTTGAATACTCTACTTTCAATATAATCCTTTCTGTTGGTGAGGCTTTCCACAGAGCTTTAATTTGGCTCATTAAAATTTTCATTTCCAGCATCATTTAATTTTTTTGTTTTTTTCCAGCAATTCCCTTTATTGAATTCAATTTTCACAGATTGGATTGACCTTATTTCATTCAGCTCTTTGTATTATCTTTGGGGAGAGCATGATGTCTTCTTTAGGTGGTTTGAATGACATTATAATTTCATGGGAGTCACATGACTTCTTTATGCAACAAGGCCTGAGAATAGAACAAATGGCTTTCCTTGTAGCAAGATCCTGGAGACTGTGACCCACTTGGCAGACACATGTGGACAGTTCACTGAATGTTTCTGAGCATGGTCCTAGGAACATGTGTGCCATATGCTTTCCTTGCTTTCGCTCTGTTAGCTGTATAGTTAGCCTGAGTGAATCATAGTATCATGAAGTTTAGTGAAACATATTTTCATAACTGTTCTGGAAAGAATGATTTTAACCTTAAGAGCTATAAAGAAATGTTATTAAATAGATGATATCAAGAGTTAATGGAAACATTCAAGTAACAGAGAATGAAACAGAATCATCGAAACCCACAGTTCCCTCATTTCTAATAACTGTGCCAATTCCCTAAGAAATTAAGGGAGACAGACAAAAGGACAAGGGACAAGCAATGTTAACTATTAAGAATAAGTTTTCTGGTTATGTTACTTATAGGATAAATGACAAAACCTGGTATACCCCAGAGGGGATAAGTATTACAAAATGTAGAATAGATTGACCCAACTTTGGTGATTTGATAGTAAGAACCCCAACCCTACCAGTTATAAATATTAACCACAAGAAACAAAACCGTCTCACTTTGCTGGTGCTGTAATGACATGTGCTGCCAACTGGGCACACTGTCCTACCTGTAGGTGTGCCTACTTAGAAAAGTTCCTTTGTAGATTGCAAAACCACTTATGCTTCTGACATGCATTTATATATTAAAAAGATAATGGCTACTGGTGAAGACAGAAGGTGAAAGAAGAAAGGAAACAACTGGTAATTATTATGACAATTTTTAGAAACTTAGGAAGAGAAAGCAGGTTGTAAAATTGTTCATGCAAACCGTTGAAACTGTATAAATAAAGATGTCTCAGGATATTCAGAGCAACTTGTTTGAAGAACCACAGGTGCTCACAATACCTTCTTGGCCCCAACTCCCACATCCATCCCTGGTCAACAAACCCATCTGGAGCAAGGCTAACAGAAATAACTATTCTTTTAATTTCTTTGTCTGGTAGTTCTTCTAAATCATCCTCACCAGACACATTACTAGGTGATTAACACTCTTAGAAGAAGATATGTCTTAGTTCATTTTGCTTTTGCTTCTGAACTTGGACTCATACATCTGAATTAGGTTGTTAGTTGAGTTTTTTCCTTTTCCCTTTTTTATTTTAAATTTATGTTCTCATTTTTCTTCCAAAGTTAATTTTTCAGTGTTCAGGAAAGGACTAAATCAGAGTAGTTTTGCGGTGTCCTATCACTCTGGAGGTCTGGTGCTTAGGTGCAGGTGCAGAGCTTTTAATTTATTAGTTTTCTTCTGAGAGTCATGTATTGTCCTGTGCCAGCCCAGATCAGACTGCCCTGGTCTGTAGCTTCAGCTGTGAGATATGAAAGAGCTAATATGCAGAGAAATTCAGTTCCCAACTTGGGTCCTCAGTTTCTGCTGAAGCATCTGGGAGATCTTGAGCTCTTCTTGTTTCTTATGCCAGTTTAAATCTAATCCCCACTGTGGGTCTGCAGCTTTCACTGGGGCCACTCTGATCTATGGGACTTCTGTCCCTTCCATTTTGTGAGGTGCCTTGTTAGGTCTTGCTTCACTATTTGTTAGTTATTTTTGTTGTTGTTGAAAGAGTGCTTTAACTCTTCTCAATTTAATCTTTTACTGTATACACATATGTTCACTTTATGTGGATAAATACACAGTTATATTTTCTTCAATTTGTGAGATCGTTTGTGTCCTCTGTACTATCTTTTGAAGGGCAAAATAAAATTATGATGATGTTTAGTCACTCCCTCATGCCCCACAACTGACAAGTTCTCTATAAAAATAAGTTTTCAAATTCTAAGATTGTAAAAATTTTCACCCTTGTCTTATTATATAAGCAGTTCAATTTTTTTACATTTAATTCTCTGATCCACTCAGAGCTAATTCTTAAATGAGGAGTGGCAAAGACATGTTCTTTTTTTCTGTGTATTTACAATTTTGTTCAGGAATGTTTATTAAGAAAGTGTAATTTTTGTGCTGGGTTTCTGTGACATATTTCTCAACAATCCGCAGATGCACAAACATAGATCTATTTCTGTAGTTTCACTGCTGCTAAATTGTCTTGATCACTGTTGCTTTAAAGAAAGTCATAGTTATCCTTCTTTGTCTTAGGTCTTATACATATTTTAATAACAGATTATCAAATAGAACAAGAGATCCTGTTTAATTTTTGATGCATGTTTTATTGAACTCATGAGATAATTTCAGGAAATTATCTATCTTAAAAATATTATCTCCCTGTCTCTGAAAGTGCTGTAGATATTTTTAAATGCTCTTAACACTGTTTTGTGGTTCTCAGTAAAGCAATCTTAGATGTCTTTTGTTAGATTTATTCCTAGGTCTCTTATGGTAATTATATCATATAAAAATAGGGAACTTTTTTTGGTGCCTGTTAAGATTAAGCCTGTTTCCTTCCCACCCACTTCAATGGTGGCTGCCTTTTGCTTTACTTTTCTGCCAGCATAAATCAGTATTAATAACTATGTCCTATCTCTATTTCAATGGACTTAACATTGTCGAATTTGGTTCAACAGTTTTCTTTGTAACTTATTTGCATATGTACCCCCAAAATGTTATAAGTTCATAAAATCTTTTCTCTTTTTTATCATTTTCATTGAGTTTTACATTTTTCTCCAGTCTCCTCCCTTCTTATCTCTCTCCTTTTGCCCTTTGTTGTGACCCCCATTCTCCCAGTTTACTCTGGAGCTCTTTTTATTCTTCCTATGTAGATCCATGAATGTCTCTCCTAGGGTCTCTTTGTCATATAGGTTGTCTGGGGTTGTGGATTGTAGGTTGTTTTTTCTTTGCTTTATGTCTAGAAGCCACGTCTGAGTGAGTACATATGAGACCTCTCAAGAGATGAAACTCAAATGGCTGAAAGCCACTCAACATCCTTAGCCTTAGAGAAATGCAAATCAAAACAATTCTGAGATTCCATCTTACAAAACCTGTCAGAATGGCCAAGATCAAAAACACTGAACACAGTTTAATCTGGAGAAGATATGTGATAAGGGGAACTCCTCCATTGCTGGTGGGAGTACAAGCTTGTACAGTCACTTTGGAAATCATTATGATGAATTCTAAGAAAATTAGGAAACAATCTGCCTCAAGACTCAGCAATACTGATGCTGGGAATATACCCACAGGATGCTCAATCATACCACAAGGACATGTGCTCAACTATGTTTATGTAGCATTATTTGTAATAGCCAGAACCTGGAAACAA
>LOJH01027221.1:0-13956 GCA_001685095.1 Ellobius talpinus
AGGAAGGAAGGATGAATCATCAGCCTGGCATGGCAGCACATGCCTTAATCCCAGCACTGAGGAGGCAGAAGCAGGCAGATCTCTATTAGTTTGAGGCCAGTCTGGTCATAGAGAGTTCCAAGTCAGTCAGGATTGCATAGTTAGACTGTGTCTCAAAATAATTAGTAATGAATTCATTGAAATAATCTTTTTAAGAAGAATACTAAGTGTCAGGAAATTTCCCACTCCCTTGTAATCCTAACTGGTTCTTCACTGATGGAAACATGTCATACATTACTATGTATTCGATAACTTCTAATAGTGCCCTCATGAGAACCCAGGCCAGTCCTAACCACTTTCATTTGGGGATATGTGGAACAAGGAGGAGCAGGACTCCATCAAGATCACACAGGCTGGGAAGCCGGGCCAGGACCTGAGCCCAGGCTCCTCACTGTAGGCTGACTTTCTCCCTTAACACTGCCGCCAGCTGTCATGGTTCCAGGACAATGCAAGCACCCTCCCCCATCAGTGGGACTTCTGCCTCCACAAAGCCCTGTGATCTGCTTCTCATGAAGTTCACCCCCCCAAAAAAAAGGCAAAACAAAAACAAACTTCCACTCAAGGAAATCCTAACCCTGTGATTAGCAGCCCTGATTGGCGTTAATTGTGCCTTAGTTACCATGGTTATGTCTAACTTTGTTCTCCCTTGAGGCCTAAACAGAACAAATCCCAGCTATTCACCTGCTGGTTCCGTGGGAAGAAAACAGCCCAGCAGACACGTTCTCTCAGCCGTTTGTAGAACTTGTCCAGTATCTACATTTCTGAGAAGGTTCACACAGAAAAAGACAGCGAAAGGCCTAAGGAACACTTTCCTAGGACCCTGTGCAGCAAGCCACTTGTGTGGAGGGTTAGTATTCAAGGAAGGAGGCAGCAGCAGGCTAGCTTGCTCTCCCAGTGAGGTTTCAGAGAGTGGACTCCCAGAAAGCCCAACACCTTCACAGAATTTAAACAGTCTTTTCTTTGTGCCTACTACATGTATGCTCAGCTTAGCCTCACCCACAACACCACACACACACACACACACACACACACACACACAAACGCTCACGCACGCACACATGCAATCCAGACCTTGTGCTAAAGAGTGCTCTCTGCTGGGAAACAACTGAAGAAGACCCAGGGTTCCTACAAATGGCTTGGCTGTGCTGAGACTGGAATGCCCACCCAGACAAGCGGGTGAGGATCAAGACATGTTCATCATTCTGAGACCATCCTGAGGGTATCACTCTCTGGGACTAGGCAGAAGCTGTGCTAGAGAAAAGTGGAGTGTCCCACAAGGAATCAGTGGGGAGAAGACCCCAGAGTAGTCTAGAGTCAGCAGGAACACGAGAACTGCCTTCGGTGGGGCCGAGGGTCTAGCTAGGAAGGCACAGATGGAGACCTAACTGAGAAGATGCACCAAGCTCTTGAGGCAGGATTTCAATCCACTCAGGGGTCAGCCAGCACTGTCTAGAGCAGTGGTTCTCAACCTTCCTAATGCTACAACCCTTTAATACAGTTCCTTGTGTTGTGGTGACCCGAAACCGTCAAATTATTTCATTACTACTTCATAACTGGAATTTTGCTACTGCTAGCAGTTGTAATCTAAGCATCTGCTACACAAGATATCTAATATGCAACCCCCAAAGGGGCTGTGGCCCACAGGTTGACAACTGCTGGCCTAAGAGGCCTTGAGTTTCAGCCATAGCACTTGGGTGTGGGCCAAAGGAGCCTGACCCCTCCCAGGGAACTGAACAGACCCCAGGCACTGGTGTGGCAGATACTTTCTGTGACACACAAGAGGCCAGGAAGTGAGGTGTGTGGAAAGAAAGGGTCAGGTAAATGGAAGGACAGCTTGGGAGAAAGAGCTCAAATTAAAGCCCCTCTGGGGTTATTTTGTGCATCAGAAAATGAACTTGAGTTTTCACAGGTGGGGAGGACTCAGGAGAGGAAGTCAGATGCTGTCAATATTCTCCAGAGAGCACACACTCCTCTGAGATTCCGAGGGACAGTGGGTGACACTTTGTATAAAAGGTGGTGACATGGAGCTAGGCTCATTGTGTCTCAGCCCATCTGCCGGACTTGACTTTGATAATGAGAAGTGACCGCAGCAAAGCCCTCAAAATCTATTACCGCAATGGATGCCTGCCACCAGCTACCTGGAAATGGAAGAGGGAGTAATTTCGCTTAATCTTCTAAGAGATGCCCATCGACTCACACAGGCTTTCTAGAATAGCGTGTTCCTGTATAATTTGGTGCCACATCTAGAATGCTTACCCCTTGGTGAACATAGTGCTGCTAGGAGACAGCCAATGAGCAGACACCCCGACTTTCTATTATTGTTTCATCGACTCGTAGACTATCTGAGCCTTGGGGCTTTATTATACCAGAGGCCCTCTAGGTGCCAGGTAATGGTCACTAGTTCCTTCAACTAGAAAGCTCTTGGTGTATACTGACCACAGGATTTCCCCCTACCCCCAGGCACCCTTTTACCCATTTCTTCCTTCTTTCTGAGATCGTCCCCTCAACCTGCTTACCAAAGTCAGGTCTGAACCACCAGCATCCCTCACGTCCAAAGCTGGGATAGAGTGAGGCCTCAGGCTAAGTATTCAAGCGCAGGGACAGCACCTGAGTGTGTAGCCTCTTCATGTCCCACACCCCAAGGCTCCTGGCTTGTGCCAGCCCAATCCAGGGCCTGCCCCCTTCCAGCTACTTTTCCTGGGTTACCCCACAGAACTTAAGGCTGCACCCACACCCACACATACCTCTACAGGACTTCATTGGCTTGTTTCTAGGCCACAACAGCTCCCCCATACCAGTCCCATACTCCCCAGCTTTTGGATGTCTCCACCTGGTTCACCTCAAGCCACCCTGTCACCTCTTCAACTCTACCCACATCCTACTCTACTCTCCCAAGCCCCCCTCACTCACATGTATTTCTCAGTACTCTGCCCAACATTCCATAATCTCTATTAGTCTCCCCTGTCATCAGCTGTATATGCCTAGGACCTGACAGAGCAAGCAGAATGAACTCCCTCACTGTGGAAAGCAAGTTGACAACATTACTGAAACCCAAGGTGTTAGTCAAACATGGCTGCACACACTGTATCCCAGCACCTGGGAAAGTGGGGGGGGGAGAATTAGGAGTTCAAGACCATCCTCAACTATATAGCAAGATTGAGGCCAGCCTGGGTGATGTGAGACCTTGTCTCAAAACAAATCATAAATTTAGAGGCCCTTCTACTCAGCCATGCCATCTCAGGGGGTCCATTCCATGCACACATCCCTGTGTAAACACGTATCAATGCTGGCATTACTGTCATGGGGAGATACTAAAAAACAACCTCAATGCCAGGTGCAGTTATGTACACCTTTAATCCCAGCGCTCAAGAGGCAGAGGTAGGCAGATCTTTGTGAGTTCAAGGCCAACCTGGTCTACAAAGTGAGTTCTAGGACAGCCAGGGTCAAAAAACAAGCCAAAAACAAACAAACAAACAAACAAAAAACCTCAATGACTATAGGTAGGGGAGATGGTGCAATATGTTGGATCCATGAAGCTTTTTTTTTAATCTTTTGGTTTTTTTTTAAGACAGGGTTTCTCTGTAGCTTTGGAGCCTGTCCTGGAATTCATTCTATAGACCAGGCTGGCCTCAAACTCACAGAGATCTGCCTGCCTTCTGCCTCCCAAATTCTGGGATTAAAGGCACATACCACCACCACCCAGCTCCATGGAACATTTTATGAACACTAAAAAGATTGAGGCAACTCTAGAACTTAGCAATATAAGACGACCTATGGGCCACAAATAAAGAGCAAGGCACAGAGGAGATACAGAATTAGAGAGCAGATATCTGTGCGCTCTTGTGTTCAGACTGTTTCTAGATTAAAACTGGGGACAGTGATTGCTTCCAAGAAGGGGACCATGGCTTCCTCCATCAGAAGACAGGGGAATTGACTGACCTATGTGTGCATTTGTACCAGCTCAGTTCTCTGTGGAGCATGCATTATCCTTTCATATAAAAATGCAGGCAAAGGGCTTGTCTTAGTCAGGGTTTCTATTGTTGCAGTGAGACACCATGGCCAGAAAGAGAAGCTGGGGGTGAAGGCACTCACTTACACCTCCACATCACTGCTCATGGCTGAAGGAAGTCAGGACAGGAATTCAGCAGGGCAGGAACCTGGAGGCAGGAGCTGATGCAGAGGCCATGGAGGGGTGCTGCTTACTGGCTTGCTCCCCATGGCTTGCTCAGCCTGATTTCTTATAGAACCCAGGACCACCAGCCCAGGGGTGGCTCCACCCACAATGACCTGAGCCCTCCCCCATCAATCCCTATTTAAGATAATGCTCAGCAGACATGCCCACACTCTGATCTTACAGAGGTATTTTCTTAATTGAGGCTTCCTCCTCCCAGATGACTTTTGCTTCTGTCAAATTGACACTAAACTGTCCAGCACAGGGCTGGCAAAAAAGAAAAGAAGGCCTAGCAGGTAAAGGCATTTTTCTCCAAACCTGATGACCTGAGTTGGACTCCCAGCGTGTACATGATGGAAGGGGGAAACTGACTTTGGCCTGTTGGCTTCTGAGCTCTACACATGTGCCATGCACAGCACGCACATGCATGTACACACATGTGTACACACGCACACACATGAGAGAGAGGGAATAAACAAATGTAAACATAATATGTGTGGGCTGAATCAAGCATATATGAGGCTGGAGTGGCCAAGTTAGCACAAAAAAAGTGACAGAAAAAGGACAGTTGGCGCCAAAAGCATAAGAGCTATGCCAAAGGCATAAGAGCTACACCAAAAGCGTGACAGCTACGCCAAAAACATAACAGTTAGAAAAGGGCACAAAATTCAAAAACAGTCACATCACAAAGCCCGTGAAGAATACACCCAGCCAAGATGGCACTGAAGGGGAGCAAGGGTGGAGGAGATCTGACTTCTTCACAAGAAGATGATTGGAGTTAGGGATGGGGTGAGATGACGTGATGCCCATGTGATCCCCATTGGGGCTAAAGGAGCTGCCCATGTGGACGTGACTGCTGATGTGATTGGCTAATTCACCTTCTGCTTCTGGGATTCATGGGTTTTTGCTTTATAAGTCGCATGCTTTAAGGAAATAAATGAGTTCCTGCTTGACTCGACTTCCCGTTGTGTCTGACTGTCTCTGGACCCAGGGGCTGGGTGGCCAGCATGAACTTCCCCCTCCTTAGCCAGGACCATTCGGGAGGTCTACAGAGGAACCCCGCAAATATGCATTCCACTATCTTGCTGATACAAGCAGCAACCTTGCTAGAAAGTGAATGTCCTCATGTCTCTCCTCTGAACTCCCCAGGGGCTCTACCTAAGGATGTCTCAGGAGGGCCACAGTTTATATGGCTGACAGAGCAATTAATACCTCTTAATTATTTTTTGCACCTTTTAATTTTCAAAAAGTATCCTGTTGAGGACAATAAATTACACTTCCACTCCCTGGTGACCGTATGGATAAAATCCACCCACCTCACCATGAACACAGCTTTTTTCATATTCCACCCTCCACACTCACACTATCCAGGCCCTGCCCAGTTCCAACAACGGCAGGCACATTAACCTAGGAGCTGGCCAACACACAGATAATTTTGGCTCTTCAGCCTTTGCTCACTCCATACGCTCCTGGAGGAGCACCTGGCACACCCACCCAGCCTGAGCTCAGAACACAGCCATGGCCGCAGCACCTATACCTAACCTGTTTCAGAAACCTACCCGCAGCCCTCACAGCCAGCACCCCTCCCGCAGAGGTCCATCTCCTCTCTGTCTGTCTTGAACTGTCTGCCTGAAATGGAAGAAAATGATGAACACTGAAGTAGGGGTCACCCGGAGGTCAGGGCCCAGGCTTTAGGTCTTGGACCTGCCCCTGACTCTCCTTGAAAAGCCAGTTCCTTAATCTCTCTGGTTTGTCCTTTCTGCTTGTCTTGCTTGTTTTTCTGTCACTGTGATAAAGACACCCTGCCATAGGCAACTTAAGGAAGGAAGGGCGGGCCAGTTGGGTTCATAGCTGAAGGATACAGTTCATCACGACAGGGAAGTCGCGCCAGCGGCAGGAACCAGAGGCAGTGGGTCACCAGGCATCTGCAGCTGGGAAGCAGACTGCAATGAATGCTTGGCTTGCCTGTCTCATCCTCAGTCTAGGACTGCAGGCCACAGAATGATATCAACCACATTTAGGGGGGCTCTTCCCACCTTGATGAACCTCATTTAACAAATCCTTCACAGGCGGGTCCACAGACACCTTCCTACATGAGTCTGGATCCTGTCAGGTTGATAATACAGGCTGTCACACTGCAACGCTAATTGTATACAATTGCTGTTGTCATAGGTCATTGTTTGGGCCTATGGATGTGCATGCACACAGGAGTGCTTGTTTCACTTAGTGAGAAGTAGCGCGTGTGATTGGCCAGGATCCTGGCTGTTTTCTCTCTGGGGGACTCCCATCCAGACTTGGTTACTGTTTGTCTACATCTCACTCTTCTGCGAGCATCCTTATCTCACTTGCTACGATTTTTTCCTTCTCCCTAATGTTCACGTAATGTCTGCTTTTCTTCTTTCTTCAATGTGCGGTGGTTTGGAAGAAAATGGCTCCTACAGGGCGTGGCACTATTAGGAGGCATGGCTTTGTTGGAGTAAGTGTGGCCTTATTGGAGGAAGTATGTCACTATGAGGGCAGGCTTTGAGGATTCTTATGCTCAGGATACTACCCTGCATCTCAGTCAACTTCCTGTTGCCTGCAGGATGTAGACTCTTAGCTAATACTCCAGCACCATATCTGCCTGCCTGCCACCATGTTCCCCACCATGATGAAAATGGACTGAACCTCTGAACTATAAATGAGCCACCACAGTTCCTTTTCTAAGAGCTGCTATGGTCGTGGTGCTTCTTGACAGCAACAGAAACCCTCACTAAAACACTGTGTTATCTCAAATGCTTTGGGATTGAGACAGCTGACCCAGAAACAAGTAAACACTAGCAAACAGCAGGTGAGCCCTCCAAGATGGTGGAGTTGAGAGAGGGGTAGTGGTAACTGAGAAAACCTTCCCCTTTAAGTGGTTCGGAGTGTGTGTGTGTGTGTGTGTGTGTGTGTGTGTGTGTGTGTTGGAAGACAGATTGTCTTCTTGTTTTCTGGTGTTTTGTTTTATTTTCATTTTGTGATGTCTCACTCTGTTACCCAGGCTAGGTAAAGCAATCCTCCTGCCTCTGCCCCTCCTATCTCACAGGTACACATAGCTATGCCTGGCTGCTTACTGATTCTTCAACTTCCTCAGCTTCCTCGTGTTGAAATGGGGGCACCAGGCCTGCCTGTAGCACGGACCTGTTGTGATCAAATAGCTGATGAAACCCAGCCCCTAGCAGCTGCAGTGAATGTCTGCAAACACAGTTAGGGCTGCAGAGCTGGGTGAATTCTTAAAGGTTTCCTAGACTAAACAGGCCCCACTGAACTCAGAGTTCAGGCAACAGTAGAAGTGACCTCAACAGGTCCAACTGTGACTTTGTCCCCTGAAGCAGTCAGATCTCACACATAGGCTTTCTCCACAGAGCACTGGATCCCTCCAGAATGATCCTCTTAATTCCTGACCAGGGATGGGATATCTGACCCAAGGCTCTCAGTTGGATCTTCTGTCCTTAGAACAAGCTCTTCCCTGAACCTTTCAGCCTTTCCCTAGCCTGCTGACAAGGAGCCAACCAGATGGCGATCTCCAGGACAGGGTACTGGGGGTGCCTTCCATTATTAAGAGGTGAAGGCCCTTCTTAGTAGTAATCATGGGAACTGAATTGGACCCACCTAGACGTGCGCTGTGGCCCTCAACCTGCCCATGCCCTGTGTGCCCAAGCCTGAGCTCTCACAGCTGGGGCAGGCTCTGCTGTAGCACTGGGGGTCGGGTGGAGAGGTAGGCATTGGAAGTCGTGGAAGCTTGTACAGCTATCAAATCTCCTGAGTCTGAGGGTAGGAGGTCAATGTCCGCAGTAGCTAGGACCCATATGGGCAGCAGAGGGACATGACATCAGAAAGAAGGACAAAGTAAAGGCCATGGGAAGTTCCCAAGATGAAGTACCAGGCACAGGGGTCCGCCATGACAGTGACAGCCAGATGCAACAGAAGGGATAAAACCTCCGGGGCAGAGAGACGCTGCTTAGGAACAGAATGACTTTAAGAATACCGCCCAATGTAACCATGACTCTCTTCATTCACCTGGGTGGCATGGATGACAGTGATCATGTGGGGTTGGGGAGGGGAGACAAATCACCAAGGGACAAGTACTGGGACTGAGTAGCCTGCAGTTCATCCTGCCTGGTAGGGAGAGTTGCAGTTTCTCCTCCAGCACAGCTGCTAGCAGAATGAGGCTGTAGCGTAACCTGGTCTTAAATGCAGACTCTATAGAGTTTGCCTGACATGGGGAACTGGCTGTTCCCGTCTGCTTTCTAGAGACCCTAGGGCCTGAGGTAATTCACCATCCAAGCCTCAAAGTTCACACATTCCACAAGGTCCAGGGAGGCTACCTGCAGACCAGTGGGGCCCAGCAGAATGCATTAAATTGCCACTGATCCTTGCTGTCTTCCTGCAACACACGTTCACACTGTACCACAAACAATATAGATTTAATCTCCTCGGCTTTTCCAGGGTCTGCTTTTGCATGCTATGTCAGAAGTCTGGCAGCAAGAGACCCGCCTCCTGTGTGTGTTTATAAAAAAGACAACCCTAGGCCATGGGAGCTCTGTCTGTCATCCTGTGAGCAGCTATCTGCAGAGACCCCGGGGCCAGCATTTGGGAACTGAGGAAGACTTCACCTCTCAAAGAAGAAACGAGAGGAGAGGCTACAGGGTGGATGTCTATCGCAGTCTGAGAAGGGCAGGGGCGCAAAGGGGGAAAGCTGCTAAGAAGAAGGGGCACACAAATCTAGGCGGTTCCAGAATGCTTCCTGTCTACGAGTATCTTTCTCTCTGACACCCAGTGCTGTGGGCAGCGCCCACCCCTGATCCACACAGAGCGTTTGCCTTTGATCTAGCGCAGAGATCACTAGCACTTTTAAATGACTGCTCAGAAGAGAAGCCCGAAAAGAATCAGAGGAGCTGCCTTGCTTTGAAATCCTGCTGCCCAAGGCTGCCAAAACAAAAGCTAATTTGCTGGGAATTTTCTCCCATGTCTGTGCTGTGATCACTATATGAGCTGTTGGGATCCGGGGACAGTGGGTAGAAAACTCCGAATGTCCAGTGTCATCCGTCCTCAGAAGCTTGTGGGGGCGGGAGAGGGGAGGAATTTATTTTAGGATCTGGTTTCCCTGTAGCATCATCACAGGGCAATGAAACAGGACACTCTCATGAGGACTTGAAAGAGAGGCGTTTCTACAAGCATGGAGCCCCAGATGTGATAACCAGGTCCTGGAGCCCGAGTTCCACTTCCAGACATTTGTTGGCTTCCAACTTTGATTTCCACATCATGTATTCTGTGTGTCTCCTGGAATATGCTGGGTGCCAGGCACTCTGCCTAGGGTCACACACGGGCCTGAGTGTTCAGTCTACCCTCCTGAGCTCTGGTCCACCCAGCTGTGTGAGAAGGGCGTGTCAACATGTGTGGGATACAGGTGCACCAGCATTCTTGAGACTCGGGCATGTGTGGGAGGCTGATCTTGCCCTCTCTGCCTTGCAGAATTGGAAGAGCAAGCCCTCTGAGGGCTCTCGAAGTTGCTACTAGAAGTCCCAGTGTGGATGGGGACAAGCTCACAGAAGAGACAACTAAAGATTATAAAGATTTTACCAGGCTTTTTCCTCTGGGCCACCAACCTGCTCCCAAATCGTGACACGGAGAGTTATTAGTTATGAATACTCGGCCTAGCTTTGGCTTGTTTCTGGCTAGTTCTTAAATTATCCTGTTTCTCTATCTACCTTTTGCCTTGAGACTTTTTACTTTTCTTTCTGTATATCTTACTTTCACTGCTTCTTGTGTCTGTTTGGCAGCTGCCCGGCTTCTTGCCCTGGGTGTTTACCTCTCTTTCTCCCTCATTCTCTTCTCTCATTCTCTTTTGCCTACATTTTTCCTCCTACTTATTCTCTCTGCCCGCCAGCCCTGCCTATCCTTTCTCTGTCTAGTGATTGGCTGCTCAGCTCTTTATTAAACAAACCTTAGGCAGGCAAGGTGAAACAGCTGCAACACATCTTTACATAATTAAACACACTTCCTTACAGCGTTAAACAAATGCAGCGTACACAAATGTAACACGCCTTCACATAGTTAAATATTCTACGGCATAAACAAATGTAACACACCTTCACATAGTTAAATATTCTACGGCATAAACAAATGTAACACACCTTCACATAGTTAAAGTAATATTCTGCAGAATAAACAAATGTAACACATCTTTGCCTAGTTAAAATAATATCCCACAACAAAAGATAAGCCTGGCTTACTTCCAGGGGGAGGTGACTGTGGCAAGCAGGAGAAGATGTAGAAGGGAAAATTGCTTCTGGTCTGGGCCAGGGGGCCTGACAGCCACGTTGCCATCTGTCCCTCTATGAAGCTGGCCTGACCAGGGGGTGGGCGTGTAGGGAGGTAGCCTCTACTGTTCTCAACACATAGCCATGGTCTGCATCCAACCTTACCCCATGAGAGTGAGGGGGTGCTTGGGAGTACTCTGCCCCAGGAGAGTGAGAACCTCCTGGCTTCCTTCCACACTGATGCCATTCATGCCCTCGCCCTCCTGTCACCCCCACAGTCCTGCACTAAAAGTGACCCAGAAGACTGATATTCTGGGAGCCCCCAAGATTCCGACTCCAATGTCTGGGTTTCTGAGGCTAGAGAGGGTCTACCTTACCTTTCCTGGGTCTCCAAGATAGCCATAGACATCCCAGTTTCTCTGCATAGCTCCTTTCTCTATTCCTGTCTCTTGGTACAACCTGACCTTCCCAGCCATCCTCTCCTTCCCAGAAAATGCCTCATCTGCCCCAGACCGAGTTTCCAAACCCTGCTATACCAGGAAAATGCTGACAAGGGAATTCAGCCAGGCCAGGACCCTGGGGTTGAGACCACCTGTCTAGCATAGATGGTTTGAAATCTCTACCACAGCATCTATTTTTAAGATGTGAACATTTTATTGAAGCCTAGCATGCAAAGAAAAAGTGCACCAATCATAGGCAGCCGTGTTCAGATTCCAGAAGCAGCTGTTAACAGCGAGCAGAGGTGCCCCCTGGTGGTCTCTCCCTGTCATTACTTCCACCAAGATACCTGCTTCAATTTCCTAGTCCATTTCTGCTGAATTTTTGTTTGTTCTGTTCTCCTTTCAAGATAGGTTTTCTCTGTGTAGCCCTGGCTGTCCTGGAACTCAGTCTGTAGACCAGGCTGGCCTTGAACTCACAGAGACCCACCTTCCTCTGCCCCAAGTGCTGGGACTAAAGGTGTGTGTCAGCCTATGTTGGATGTTTGAAACACATGATTTGATTGTATTTCCACTGTCTGTCTATCTGCTACTTACTAGTTATTTCTTTACCTGGGGCTTGCTACACACTTAATAAACTTATTCAAATATGTAAGTGTGGCAATTGTACATCATTCTCGGGATTAACCAGAACACCCCCACACCCAAGCTCCGAGTGGCTCCAGGACCAAAGGAGACCACAATTTCCTATCTGCCCTTGCACATCCAGCCAGTCAAGGACACACAGGGTAGAGGCCTCATTCTAATCTATTTGGTACAGGTGTGTGCCTGCGGCCAGGTGTATGGGCCTTCCCTCTCAGGTACTGGACACAGCAGGGGTGCTAGAGACCTTGTAAAAGCAGTGGCTTCTCTCTGGGGCAGCCTTCCAGAAAGTCACTCGATTTTCCCCCCTCCATGAACCAAGACTCTCAGAAACCACCGTGCTTCCACAGGCTGGGCTTAGGGTTCTTAGGAAAAACTCCAGAAAATAGTCTAGAAAAATCACTTGGAGAGGCTGATGAGGTGGTTCAATCGGGACAGTGCTCACTCTGCAAGCATAAGGACCTGAATTCTGTCCCCAGAACCCACATAAAACTGCTCGACGCGGTTCTATATGCTCTCAAGAGCAGCTCTGGGGACACAGGGACAGGTGGATTCCCCTCTGGGGTTTGCTTCCAGCCAATCTAGACTGAGGAGCTCCAAGCCCATGGGAGGCCTTGCCTCGAAAGGACAGCATTTCTGAGGACACTGGGGGTTCTCTGGACGCCACATCCACTCACACAGATACACATGGGCCTGCATTTAGAAGGAGGTGGAGACAATGGGATGGCCCAGTGGGTAAAGGTGTTGGCAAGCAAACCTGTGGACCTGAGTTCAATCCCCAAGACCCACGTGGTGGGAGGAGAGAACCAACTCACAAAAGTTGTGCTTCAACCTCCACACACATTCCCTGGCACATGTGCACCCACATACACACATGCAAATAGATGAATAAATACTATTTCATTTTAAAGGAAAGGAAAATCTACGGCTCTTCTGGAAGATGCTCCCAGGGCTCTGCAGAAGGAACAGAGTGAAAACTTGCCAGCAAAGGGCACTTGGCGCCACCTGATGGTCTTCGTGATTATAACACCAGTGTGGTAAGTACAGCCCCCGCCCATGAATGGTCAACGAAGACTCCGCCCCTTCAACCGGAATTTAATAATTGCTGTCTTACAAGTTCACTGGCTCAAATAATCCAGCCTAAACGAGTGAAAGGGGGACACTGATATCTGTCATTTTGTCATTTGTACATTTATTCTTCAGTCATTGCCATTCGTTCCTCTGCTTGGTGCTAGGAGCAGGGAGGGAGGGGGAGGATATAGCTCCTCTAGGTGAAGTAACAAAGTTATGGCTATCGTCTTCGTCTTGTGTGTTGAGCACGACAGGAGGTAGACGGGGCCCTTTTACAAAGTGTAAGAAGTCATTAAGAAGATGGGGAAGGATGGGATGGGAGAAGGGACACTTCTAGAAGAGGTGACAGGTTAACATCAAGCGTTGGACTTAAAGGAATAATGGGAGTCAACCAAGGGCAAGGAGGGGCCAGGGAGCCAGGTGTGGTCAGGGAGGGAGACCTTCCTGTAAGACTCTTGCCTGAGGCTGGTAGCTTCCCCTCGGTGAAGCCACCAAGCCACAGACAGTGATGTATGCCCTTACAGATGACCAGAAGGCCCACTTAGCCAGGGTTCTCATCCTCCAAAGACTCCAAGGTTCCCTGTTCCAAGCGAGAATCAGCACGGGGACACAAGGACAAGTGGGCAGAATAAGAAGACCAGTTGATTTTGCTCCTTTGATGGTGTCCTGTTCCAGGTCACCTGGTTTGTGCTCTGCAACTGTCTTGTGACCAGATATCTAGATTAAAAAAAAAACTTTCACTTATTGTTCTGAAAATA
Organism: Ellobius talpinus; assembly: GCA_001685095.1. NCBI lineage: Eukaryota > Metazoa > Chordata > Mammalia > Rodentia > Cricetidae > Ellobius > Ellobius talpinus. Next base: position 13,403 of record LOJH01027221.1, read on the forward strand.
AACACATCTGTCATGGGGCTGGGCTCAACAGCTCTGGCCCCAAATATACAAGGCCTTGGGTTTAATCCCCAGACCACAAAACAAAACAGAACTTTACCCACTTTGGCATAGCTTTATTTATTGGTATACTTTGAAAAAAAAGAGGATAAAGAAGAGGAAGAGGAGGAGGAAGAAGGGGAGAAGGAAGAGGAGAAGGGGAGAAGGAAGAGAAGGAACAAGAAGAACAAGAAGAAAGAACAAGAAGAGCAAGGGGCAGGCCAGGACCTCTCGATCTCCAGAGAGCTCTGGGGGAAGGTAGAAACAGAAAGAAACAAAAATGGAGGAGAAGGAGGCTATTACACTGCCAAGGCCAGAGATGTTGGAGCCTGGGCAGTATTTGGGGGTTTTGTTGAAGTTTTTTTCCCCAATTAAGTGTGCATGTGTATGTATGTATGTACATATGTGTGTATATGTGAGAGTATATATGTGTGTATGTATATGTATGTGCATGAGTATATATGTACGTGTGTGTGTGTGTGTGTGTGAGAGAGAGAGAGAGAGAGAGAGAGAGAGAG
>LOJH01027222.1:852-18133 GCA_001685095.1 Ellobius talpinus
ATATATATATATATATATCCACCTGGAGAGACAAAATACACAAATTCACCTGACAAAATTGGAAACATTGGAGTTGGGGGAGAAGGCAGGGTGGAAAGGGAAGAGGAGGGGAGACAAAGAAGGGGAGGAGACCTTGAGGAAAGAGGATATTCAAGATGGAGATGAGATCGAGATGAGAGCAAGGAAAGAGATATATTGATTGATGGATTTATTATAGGATTAGAAAAAACCTGGCTCTAGATAAATCCCCAGTAATCTATAAGGGTGATCCCAGATAAGATCCTAAGCAACAGATGAGAGGGTGCCCAAACTAGACTTGCCCTGTAGTCAGACTGATGAATATCTTAAATATCACCATGAAACCTTCATCTAGTAACTGATGGAAATGAGGAAGAGACCCAATCAGAGCACTAGGTTGAGCTCTGAATGTCTAGTTGAATAGTGGGAGACTTGAGAATATGAGCAAAAAGGTCAAGACCATGGAGGGTACACCCAATGAAACAATCTACCTGAGCTAATGGGAGCTCAACAACACCAGCCAGACTGGGAAGGAACAAGGCTAGAATTAACTAGTCCCTCTGAATGTGGTTGACAGTTGCATGCCTGGGGCAGACTGATGGGCCACTGGCAGTGGCACCAGAATTTATTCCTACTTCTTGTACTGGCTTGCTGGGAACCTATTCTCTTTGGATGGATACCTTGCTCAGCCTAGATACAGTAGGGAGGGCCTTGAACCTTCCCAAAGAGATGTGCCTTACCCTCTCTGAGGAGTGAATGGGAGTTTGTGGTAGAGGGTAAAATAGTTTGTTTTCTTATGAAAAAACTGAAAAAAACAAATAAAAAGGGTTGAAGTTGGGTAAAAATGGTTAGTGGTCACAGTTAATCTCTTTTTTACAAGGAGGGGATAAGATACAGAGATGAATATTTTGCATTGATATGAATCTTGTTCTATTGATATAAATTTTGTACTCTTCTTTAAGGTATTATATTTATGCAGATCATTTTAAAATGTAATGTATAGTTAAGAAATACATATTAAAAGATAAATTTTTAGTCATGTTAGTTAGGCTTTCTAGATATATATATAGATATTTCAGTTAGATAGATAATCTTCAACACTTCAAGACATACAGAATATGGTATTTAAAATATTTTAAGAACTTAGACATTTCTTGGCAGTGAGACATGTCTGCTTTTGGCAGCACCAATTACTTCAGCGAGGTTGATGGGCATTGAAGAAACTTGTTGTGGAATTTGTCTTCAATGTGACAAGGCTAGTCATTTGGGTAAGTAACTGCTCTTTCATGGACTGTCTGATGGTAGTCTGTATAAACTGGACAGGCAGGACCCACAGAAAAGTGACTGCTGAACTTTCTAAAAGATGGATGGTCCTTCAGGGTTTCTGATGTTCTGCAGGACATAGAAGAAAGAAAGTGATGGACTTTGCCAGTACAAGGCATAACAGATCTTCAAATTCCCAGCTGCACCAGAAGTCTGCCAGATACTATGGGCCTGTAGGCTGAAGATGGATGCCCAAATGTTGCAGAAAAACTTTGGATGTCTGTCCAGGTAGTGAGATTTATCTGTCAATTCTAGAACTTTGAAAGTTGCTTACAATGTACTTCCTGTTCACTTGGTAATATCCTTCTAGGGTCTTTGAAAAGGTGAAGACAAATAGTTATAGTTATAGTTTTCCTGAGTTATGATAATGGATGAATTAGATATAAAACTTTAGACTCACAAAGATAGAATAGATGATAGAAGATTTTCCCTAACTTGCCAAATGTAAATGAACTATATATTGTTACTATAGTCCTTGCTTAGTAACTGTTTTATATATGTAATTTTACCATGTTAAAGTTAAAGCCTTCCTTTTAAATTAGGTAGAAAAGGGGAGATCACGTGGGATGTCCTTCTGTATATGTGTTGTTTTATTGGTTGATGAATAAATCTGCTTTTTTTGCCTATGGTATGGCAGAATGTAGCCAAGATGGAAGAGATACATAGAGAGAGTAGGCAGAGTCAAAAAGACACAATGTAGCTATCAAAGGAAACAGACACCAGAGAACCTTATCCAGTAAGCCACAACCTCATGGCAACACATAGATTAATAGAAATTGATTAATTTAAGATGCAAGATCTAAGTAGGAACATGCCTAATCTATTGGCCAAACAGTGTTGTAATTATTACAGTTTCTGTGTGATAATTCGGGTCTGGGTTGCCAGGAAACAAAAGAGCCGTCACCTACTACACACAAGAATGGGATAAACTATACAGAAATTAATAATAGACTTTGTGGGAAAAAGAATATTACTATAAATAAATAAGCACTTTTTCATTTTAAATAAGTGTATTCTATCTGTAATTCTTCTATCTAGAAAAATAATTATCATTCACATGCTAAATAGCATATCCCTTAATACATGAAGACAAAACTGGTAAATAAATGGAAAAATTGTTATGGATTTCACCACCTCCATTTTAATAATGGGTAAAATAACTTGACAGAAGATTAACAAGTATATAGAAGATAAAATTTCTTAATTGAGCTAGACTCAATAAACATTTGTACACAATCCTGTGAAAAGGACATAGAACATGCTCCAATATAGACCATGGGATAGGTCATAAAGTAAATCTCAATAAATATAGAAAGATAGAAATAAGATTAAAGTATGTTCATTGTCTCACAAGAAACAAAATTCTAAATCAATTTCAGGAAAACAATGGAGAGACTCAACTATGGATGAATAAAAGAAAAACCCTCTTCTAAAAAGCAAATAACACAAAAAAAGAGATAAAAGGAAAACCAAAAACTACTTCAGGACATTTAAAATAAAAATATAACATATTAAAATGTGTGTGAGAGTTAACAAAATCTTTAATGAGATTTAAAGTTGCTAAGGATACTTAAGAGAAGATTTGTATATGTGACAATAATCAAAGAAAAAAGAGGCTCTCAATTTGAGATGGGGAGAACAATGGGGAATTAAAGGAAGGTCACTGAGAGGGCCAAGATAGAGGAAAAGGAGGGAAGAGCCAAGATAGAGGAAAGGGAGGGAACAGTGATGTAACTATTTCAAAAATAAACATTAACTAGTTAAAATATGAAAACAATAATTCAATCTAACATCTTAAATTATTAGAGAAATTAAAAAATGTTAAACCTAAACCATGGAGATGGAAGGAACATCCAAAGACTAAAGTAGAAATTAATGAAATAAAAATGGAAAAACAAGTGCAAATGAGTAAGAATAGAAGCTGGTTCTTTCAAAAGGTTCCCAAAAAAGGGGGAAATTTTCATCTAGACTCATGAAGTGGAAAGGAATAGGTGTCTAGAATGCAATCTCTCTGATCTTCCAGTGAGTACTGAGTTACCAAATGACTCAGCAATTAACTCTAGAATTTATCTGATTAAAGTAAAAACACATGTCACACAAAAATTGTCCATGGATATTTAAATCACTAATATTCATAATACTTAAAAATTGGGAACAACCTGCCAGTCCATCCTCAAGAGATAAACACTCAAGGTTACATCCATACTGTAGAATATTGTAAATTCACATGAAAAACTGGTATTGATAGGTACTACATGAATGAATCTTGAATTATTTTCCATGATGACTGCCATAATTCCTTACATGTAAAATGCGAGAATAGAAAAAAAGTATTCACAGAAAGTCATTGAGTTCTTGGTGTATCTGGAGGTGAGAATGAAAAGTGTAATGGAGGGATAAGAGCTAAAGGATTTAAGGCTTCATTTTGAGGTGATGGGGTGTTTCACAGTTGACTGTTGTGATGATCATACATATTTGTGTACATACTAAATACCACTGAAACACTTTGAAGGAATGAATTCAATAATATGTGAACTGTATCTCAACCAAGTTGTTTAAATACAAATGTAAGAAGTGCTGGGGATACCCATCACAAAGTAAAGACTAGAAGTGTTTCTATTTCATCCCAGAGCTGTACTTTAGAACCACTCTTCAGCAGTCCTTTTTTGTCCTGAGAAGTGTGAGATTGGTAAAAAGTTCAATATTTATTCCATAATATTAGGTTACAGTTGGCATCTAAGGACCCAACTCCCTAAAATCATTGACTGCATAGTAAATTATTTTCCCCTTCACACTTCAATTCTATTAGAAAACAAAAACAAAAACAAAAACATCAAAACAAAACATAACATAGGTAGTGAATGTGTCAACAAGGTCATGTCCCATTGTTATGAGTACTATGAAAGAAGGAAATAAGATACCAAGATAGAGATGTTAAGGAGACAAATATTTCTTTAAAGGGAGGTGAGAGAAGAGCTATCCAAAAAGATGGGGTTTTGAGACATTTGCCATATGGAAGACTTGGGAACACCTGCCATAAAGTCGAGTGCAGCAGACTAAAGGAAAACATATGTCCATTTCTCCTGAATCTATTGCTCACTTTGTTTCTTCTGCTCACAATTTCCTACTTTCATCACTGAGCTTTTACAGTCCATTTTCATTTCAACTTGAGCTCCCATAAGTCTTTCTATCTCTACTGAATTCAGTTTTCAAACCCTGATTGATCATCTTCCTCAAATCAGATAGCCATATATTTTACCTTTCTTTTACATCACACAGACCTGTACTGTCATCCTCCTTATATTCATTCAACTCTTCATTCATGCCTTTTAAAACTTATTGGATTCTTTGAGAGGTTGTAAGTTGAAGTGTCCTAGGAAGGCCACTATGGAGACACATGGTGTGCACAATTATAAGTAATTTTAAAAGCTCTGTCCCTTGACAGATGTCCTTCTGCATGTGTATTCATCTGTTCTCATTTGCGTCTTCAGAAAATCTCTAAGTAGCTTGAGTTTTCTCATCCCAAAGGTTAGAGAACCAAGACGACCCAACTAGTTAGCAGTACTCTGCTTATAAGGTTCATCTGCACTGTTTCAATCGCAAACATGTTGATTTTATCTGTGCAAATTAATAACTCTTCAAGATAAGTCTTAAAGGACATACATATTTAGGGATTCAGCTTTTCAATATCACTTTAATATTTGCTTATGCATCAAATTTTCCTTAGACTTCAAGTCATATAAAAAGTTTTTCTTTGGTATTAAATTCTTTGATACTAATGTGCTCTCACAGGTACATTCTTCATGTGTGGCACAACCGTATGTTAACATGACAAGGAAATGTACCCTGTAGCTAGAGCAGTACTCCTGTCTGATTCTGACAGACAATAAACAAGTTCAAAGAGCTTCTAGCCAATTTTTTCATGCCAATAACATTATTTCACATCACCCTCTCCTACTTCTTCTCTTCTACTTCCTCCCATTTCTCTCTCAAGTCTATGAAATATAAATTGAAAAGTGAATTCATTTCCAACTTTTTCTTCATTTTCAGCTGAGAAAAAAGCCACAAGTAAGTAAATCCCTTTTTCTAGTTGCTTTCTATTGTGAGAAACATTATGACTGTAAGAAACTTGATAGAGGAGTTTATTTACACTTACAGGTTATAGTCCATCACTGAGAGAAGTCAGGACAGGAGCACAAGACAGGAAACCAGAGAAAGGACCTGAAACAGAAATGATGGAAGAATACTGCATACTGGTTTGTTCCAGGTTCATGTTCAGCTAATTTTCTTGTCCTACTTATGCCTGTCCAGGTTTGGCACTGTCCCATGGTATGAACCTTCCCACATCATTTAACAATAAGTAAAATGCCACACAGGCTTTCCCACAGGCAAATCTGATGGAGGCAATCCCTCATGCGACATTCTGCTTCCCAGGTGTACCAAATTGGAAACAAAATTAGCAATCACAGTCTCAGATCTTTGTATCTCACTTTCTCCTCTATGTTAATGTCTACCAATGCAGATTTGCTATAGTACAACCTTCAGAGCCTTACTTTTTACCCCACCAGCCACAAACTTTAGCCGCATTAATACTACACCTGTAGGGAAACACTTTGTACATATTGTCTTTCTCTGAGATTATATTAATTTGGGAATAATGAAAGGTTTTTTGAAATTCCACTAAAATAAAACAGTACAGCTAATAAGTAAATTTAAGGCCATTTTGAATAAGTCTTAACTTTGATCTTCTATCATACTATTTACTTTCCCATGATATAAACTTAACAGAAAAAAATTATAAAGAGTTATCTTTTAATATTTATATTCAGGCTATCTTCACCCTACAGGTAAACTATGTTACCAAGGGAAATTTTTGCTATACATATGGCTCCACCTAATAATTTTAAATGTTAATGTCCTCTCTTTTTGATTCAGACTTTTATAGCATGGAATAGAGTATGGAATGAAATGTTAAGTATAATGAATAGGAAGCAGGCAGAGGAAATAAATGGAATGCCACTTGCTAACAAAGGCATTACTTTCTTCAAAATTTACTGGATTTTCATACTTTTTGTTGTTGCTGTTTGAAGTGTTTTACATGTGGAATTTCATTTGACATTCAGAATTTGTACTAAGCTCAAGCAAAAAGCAAAAGTAAGAATCCCTTTGCTAATAATATTTTTATTTTTATGGTAAAACACAACCAGGAGGCATTCTCTGTCCTGCATTATACGCAGAAAAATAATGATTTTTCTTCTGATATTCAAGAGGGTGATAGAGATCATGTGCTTAACGTTTAGCTACTATAGATTTATGCATGACCTAGTCTGTTATAAATATATGAACTGCTCCTAAAAAGCAGTTTCTATTTGCAGTTAATCAAATGAGTTATTTAAGATATTATCCTAGCAACTTCAAACAGAAAAAAGTTCCTGCTGATATCAGAACAAAATTGTTTAGCACAAACCAACTTTGAAGTGTGCTGCAAAGGGTAATTTTATTCAATCAATGATCTATTTTTTTGTTATAAGGTTGTAAGAATCATCATTCCACAATTTCTAATTTCAAGTTTTCCATTGAGACAGAACGGAACTGAGACAGCCTTTTAAACAAATCAGCTTCTTTGAGGATTATTTTAATAAAAAGATTTCTCTAACATCCAAATGGCTTTAGCAATAACAAATATTTACCTAGAGATTTTCCAAACTTATTGTGTTGACAGTAGAAAAATTAGAAGCTTTCTAACCAGTCTTAAAGCACAAACTATTCTATGGCCCAACTGCAATATTTAGTGTTAACTGAAAGTAGTTTGAGCCAATGTTGTTACCTCCAGTCCTATAGGAAAACAGTTACTCCCAGATACACCATAATCTCAAGTGTCTTTATTCTTTTTAAACAGTGTTGAAGACAAACCATGAACTAAAGAAGAGGTCTTGATTCTACTACTTTAGTGAAAAGATGAAAATCATATCCATAGACAAGATTAGACCAGACGAAGAGTCAGGAAGCCCTGTGATGGATCACAAATTTAAGTGCTGACCTCTCAGGAAGTTATTCAACACACATTATAAAATAAACAACTGAATGAGAGTATTTTTAATATGGCATTAAAGAGAACCCATCAATAAGATGTGCAAAGGAAAAGATCTCATTTTTTATGTTTTGTAATTTGCAATAACACAGAATTTTATTCTTCTGCAATAAATCTTACAGTTGATAATTAAAACCTTACAACCAAGGAAAGGTGAATGACTAGAATGCTTTTAAAGTTACATACCTTTAAATTTTCACTGTTGATTTTGATAGAAAATTATTACCCTAGAGCTTTCACTTAAAACAGGCCTCACTCAGAAGAAAAGGCTAGCCTGGAACTTACCAACTTGTTCTGAAATTCATGGTCCTCCTGCCTCATCCTCTCAAATGTGGGAATTACAAGTATGACCCACCATGCCCAGCTTCTTGAAGCTAGTAGTTATAGCTTGAAGGTTTTGTTTCTTCTTCTTTATCACTTCACCTGGATTAGTCACTTTTGAAAGAAACAGGTTAGGACAAGAACAACACTGAAGCTCAAAGGTACAAGGAATAAGGAGAAGCAAACATAATTTACTGGAGTCCAGTCCCTATAAGTGAATGCCATGTTCAGCCTTAAATCAGGGGGAAGAGGCTTGGTCCTCCCACAACTTTATGTGCCAGAATTTGTTAATTTGTCATAAAAGACCTTATGCTATGGGAGGAGTGGATGAGGGGTGGGCTGGGGGGAAGCAGGAGGTAGTGATAGGAAGAGAGGTGGGGGAAGAATTGTGGATTGAATGTAGAATGAAAATAAAAATAAATTATTTTTTTAAAAAAAGTTAAATGAAGAAGCAAACTGTGAGGGAATTCAAATCATTTTGAGAAGAAAAGGAATCATCTACCCATAACTATCAAAAACAATGGCAAAAAGATGGCATGCAACCCAAAAATCCAGTTTACAATAAGTACTAGGTATTTTGTTAAACCCTTACACACACTTGCTCAGAAATGTTTTACCCAGCATTCTTGTAAAGTAAATATTATTCCCCATTAACATACAAGTAAGATGAAGTTTTGTAGGCTATGCAACCTTTCCAGAGTTAGTCAAAAAAGCCACACAGATTGAGCCCAAGTCATGCTTTCAAACTTACAAATCTATGGGTTTATGCCTGATACCATATTGACTTTAATCAAGCCACTTCCTTCAGTAATATTTTTTCTAGGAGCCAGAAATTCTTGGAAGGTTATATTTTAAGAAACAAAAGTGAAATATTTTTATAACATAATTCTTAAGGTTTCTTTTTCTACTGTCACACGATGATTCTATGTATTTATGGGGCATAATATGCTTCACATATATGCATAGACTAATGATTTAATCACATCTTTGTAGGAAGAAGGGGCAGCTTGTTGTTTCCTGGCCATGTAGCCCCAAAATAATCACACAGAACTGTATTAATTAAATCAATGCTTGGCCCATTAGATCTAGCTTCTTATTGGCTAACTTTTACATATTAATTTAACCCATCTTCATTAATCTGTGTATTGACACTTGGCTGTGGCTTACCAGGTAAAGTTCCATCTGGCATCTTTCTCCAACAAGGCTACAGGAGCACTTTTTAAAATGCTAAATGCTTCTTAAAAACTTAAGATGCAACATTACTAGCATTAATAGGCACTATCTGCTTGCTTCGCACAGTCTAATATGGTGGAAGTGCATTTCCCACCTCTGAAAGCCATGCACATTGCCCCATTTCCAAGTATGCAGTGGGTCTATGTTGAGCCATTAAGCAGTTTGTAACATGATGCTTACAAACCCTATTTAAATGCTCAGTCTCCTGGAAGGACCGGAAGTCATGCTGGGAGCAAGGCCAATAAAGCTGGCATTTTAAAACAGCATGACATTTTTCCTGCTACCACTGAATCAGGAAAACCTCTCTTAAAGGAGCTGCAGTGTGCCACCAGCAAGCAAACTCCATTTGTTGGGCACCAATCTGTAGTATTAAGAGAGGGCCTCTTGTTGGTTCCTGGCCATGTAGCTCTAACTTCTTATAGGCTAACTCTTACACAATAATTTAACCCATCTCCATTAATATATGTATAACTACAAGGCTGTGGCTTTCGGGGTAAATTTCCATCCAGCATCTATCTCCAGCAGATGATACATGACTTCTCCCTGACTCTGTCTTCTTTCTCTCAGCATTCAGCTTAGTTTTCCCTGCCTAGCTCTGTTCCCCATAATTCTGCTATAAGCCCAAATCAGTTCCTTTATTAACCAATGATATACACAGCATAAAGGGGAATCCCACATCACATCTTATTTTGCATATTCATGACTCAAAAAAACAGAAGCAGAAACTGAAATCTTATATTAATGTGAGGACACATCAGGTAGGATAAGCTTTCTCTGTATCTAGGAGGACTCTGCCACCACTAACAGCCAAATCTTTAAGCATTGTGGGTGCCAACTTTATTCAAGATATAAAGAGTTCAGAATGATGCAGTAGTTCTACAAGCAGTAGAGATAACAGATTATTTTATCTTTGTCCTTGTAACTAGTTTCATGGTAACTGATGGGCTCTTCTGAGTCAGCACAGACATGAGAATCAGCACACATATGGCACATACTCTCATAGACTTACATACATATACATAAAGATATACTGTAGAAGAGTCATAATATAGTTCTGTAAACATATATAAAATGAGTTAAAGTGTGGTTGCCATGTAAGAGCACAACAATGACCATGCTAGACACTAGAGGCTAACAAATAAAAGCTCAGTTCCAGGAATGCACTGCTTCTTTTGAAATTGATGGCCAGTGAAGTCACAAAATCACTCAAACATTACAGGATGTTGTCAGTGTTCCTAATTACTCTTCAGAATTTATCCATAAGACCCTTTTGCTGAAGACACCAAATAGTTGAGTCACAGAGAATGCAGAAATCAAGGTGGTTATAAGATGAAAGATTCATTCCAACTCATTCATTTTGCTGAAAAGTGTGTACATGTTACCAGAGAAGAGGGAAAACGTCAATGATACATATTTGTAAACCCCATGAGCTACAATAATGATTGACTTTGCATGCCATGCCCACTGGTGATAGTTGCATGGACATTATGGAAGTAACCTCCCACTTTGAGATTGTATTTAATGTTGCTCCACATTATGAAATCCATACCATTATGAGGCTAAAAACTGTGGCTAAAAGGTCATCAGTCATTGGAGAGAACCTAATACTATTATCTTGCTAACTAGACTAACTAGTAAACCAACTCCTAATGACCCATAAATATATCCATAGATAAATGCACCCCTCAGCCCTTATCAGAGAAACATTTGTTTGCAGTAGGTGATGATCAATACGAAGGTCCACAACTAGACAAGGTACAGCCATAATGGAACATAGGTATCACTCCCCTATTCCAAAGACTCAGGCTCATTTGAAGGGGAAGAATCAGAAATAGTATGAGTCAAAAGTAATAGATTACTACAAGAAAACAGATACATCTATATACATCATGGTATCTGTACATATGAACTCACAGCACAGATAATAGCATATTCACAACCTGCCCAAGCCTAAATCATATCAAATACCATCACAGAGAGAGTGTAGAGCATGAAGTTTCTCCCCTAGACAAGTAGTTATTTGTAATTGATAGTTGCTGAGAAAGGAAATGTCAGTTTTCTCTAAAACTGTAGACTCTGATAAGTTTCACATAATTCAGCAAAATGCTTCACTTTCAAGAATATTTGCACAGCACAAATTGGCTTTGATGTGATGAAAAAAGGAATAACAGTGGATAAAAAGGAAAGCAGGAGGATCTGGAAAGAGTTTGGAGTGGGAGGACAAATATCAAAACTCAATGTACAAAATTCTGAAAAGGTAACAAATAACCAAGTAAAATTATTTTTTAATTTTATCATTTATTAAAGAAAAAAGAAAATTTGATGCTTTTTAGTTTTATGTAAGAACTAACTCTTGGCTATATATTGGATATAGCAGTATACAAAGACTTCATTTTTCAGAGTTGATATATATATATTGTTTTTAAATTGTAAATTTCCCATACTTTTACCTTCTGAAGCTCTTTTTATGTAAACATTATACATGAGATGCAGATCTATATTATTCCTATCCTTCTTTCCCTTGTTCCCAAATAAACATTCCTTTCTGCAATTAATATTGTTACATGTATATACATATACATACTCACACATATTTATACATCTCAAATCCCTTAAGAAAAATAAATAAGCACAAATCACCTAGTTAATATTATATTGCTAGTTTAATAAGTAAATATCCCTTTAGTAATTTATAACTTTAAAATTTATGTGTGCGTTGTTGTTGTTCAATAGTTTCTTTCAATTGTTTCCTCAGAGATTAAAACATTCCATCCTGAAAACAAGTTTCATGCTCAAAATAGCTTTTAAAAGTCCCCCAAACTGACCAGATTCTCTAGGTCCCTGCCTGCCAGAGTAATTAGTAAAACCATAGTCTCCCTCAGAAGAGAGGTGCTAAGCTGAAAAAAAACCACAACTCTAAGAACAGACAACCTGCCTAGAAGAAGCATAAACAGGCAGAGCTGCCTGGAAGAGGTTAGACCATCTGATTCACTTGAAAAGGACATTGTCCAACCTGTTGAGCTGCCTGCAGGCTGTGCAGTGTGCTCTAGGGTCCCAACTTTTGTGTGTTATTACCCAGATTGGGATAAGCTTTGGTAATACAGCTGTTCTTGAGTCATTTCTCTTCCTATATATAACCCCTCATCCATACTCCTGTAAGCAATTCCAGTAAAAGTCAATGGTTCCCCAAGTGAAATCAGAACTGCTCATTCATTTCCTGGTTTCCCAGTCCTAAATAATCAAACAGAAACTACATTAGTTATAACACTGCTTGGCTAATGACTCAGGCATATTCTACCTGGCTCTTACATCTTCAATTAACCCATTTCTATTAATCTGTGTATTGCCACAAGGCTATGGCTTACCAGAAAGGTTAAGGGCATCTTCCTCCTTCAGCAGATGCATGCTGTCTCCATGACTCTGCCTACTATCTCACAGGTTCTCATTTTCTATGAAAACAAACACAGAAGCTTTTCTAAAGCAAAATATCCTTAGACTCAAATTTGGAAGTCAGAATACCTTTGAAATATATATATATATATATTTTGGTTTAGCTTAGCATCTTACACAATTAAATTTCTCTGTAATTAGCTCATTCACAGTTGAAAAATTCAAAGAAAACACAATAATATACATAATAAGACTCTGCTTATTTTCCATCTTTACATGGCTTAATTTTTAGCTCTATTACTTTTTAATATTTAATTATCTTTACTCCTTTAATATATGACTATCAGCATTCTTTCTTCTCTCTCATAAGCCCATGTAAATTTCTCTAACACTATGACCCATTTAGAGGTTTTCTCATCTGAATCTGTCTTTACTGTGTATCAGAAATCGTTTTCTGATCAGGAGCACTTTTTTAAAAATGCCAAATGGGCATGTCTAGGGCAAACTTTGTGACCCTGCCTATTTTCTCCACCCTGTACAACATGGAAGAGGTATGTTCACGGCCTCTGCAAACCATGCTCACAACCCAGCTTCAGAGACAAAGCAGGTCTATGTTGCCATTAAGCAATGTGTAACATGAATGGTGCTCACAGAACTCATTTACATACTTGACTTCCTGAAAGAGCCAGAGCTATTCATGCTGCCAGCATGAACTAGGAATCTGTCTCTCAAGGAAGTTGCACAGGTTTGCTGCTAATGCTGATTCAGGAAGCCTTCTCAAACAGAGCCTATATATATATGGCTACCAAGAAGTGGTCCTTGGCTCCTCTTTTTGTGGGTCTAGAAGCCCTCTTTATTTTCTTAAGCTTTTTTCGGTCTTATGTGGATCCGTGCCCCATCTTGGATGCCATTATGTAATCGGAGAATGCTCCTTCATTTCTCAGCTGCCCAGACCCATATAATCATATAAAAACTACATTAATTATAACACTGCTTGTTCAATGACTCAGGTGTATTCTACTTAGCACTTACATCATAAATTAATGCATTTCTATTAATCTGTATATTGCCGTGAGGCTGTGGCTTATCAGAAAGGATCAGGGTATCTTTCTCCTTCAGCAGCTGCATGGTGTCTCCCTGACTCCACCTACTCTCTCTCTCTGTATCTCTTCCAGCCTGGCTATTTTCTGCCCTGCCATAGGCCAAAACGGTTTTGTTCATTAACCAATAAGAGCAACACATAGACAGAAAAACATCCCACATCACCCAAGTTGAACTTTGGTGGTACCTGTATTTTGGTCTGGTATGGGTTCCTTATCTGGAGTTAGTAGCTGTGTACATTGTGTCTCCCCAAGAAAGTCGTGTCAAACAATAGTGTGTGTGTGAGTGTGTGTGTACATGCCACATCATGCATATGGAGTCATGGGCCAATTTACAGAAGCTGAATCTCACAATGCACTTTGTTTGAGATAGTCTTTTAGTCTTTTTCAGGTTTTTCTTCCATGCTGCATATTTCAGGCTAGTGGGTCCATTGAGTTTCCCGGTAATCCTACTCTCTCTGCCACCCATCTCACTTTAAGAATTCTAAGATTATAGATATGGAGATCTGAGTTACTACAAACTGCTTTTTTATGTGGTTTCTGAGTATTAAACTAAAGTGTTCTTTTCACATTGACCCATTACTCTGTTACTTCATTTATATTTTACTTTGTTATTTTATTATGAAACACAAATTTGATACAAGTAACAAAAGGCTAACATAAAAGATCTTAAACTATTAGATATCATATCTACTAACTCACTGCATTTATGTGCCTTTGTCCCCTGGTTGTCATCAATTTATGGAAGAAACCTAGTCCAACAGCAACATCTGTACTAGTGTTCCCATCTCATGTTTCACATCTTCTTTGTTTTCTTCATTAACATGTTATCTCTGATATAACACCTTTCATATACCTCTATTAGCTAGAATATGTCCCTCTCCTTCTCCCTCTGCCCCCACCTCTCTCCTCACACTCCTTTGAAAGGAAACTGCATATTCACATATTCACTAATGACACTTTTTCTTTCACCATGGGTATCATATGTGGTGATATTTTGATTGTGCTTCAGCAAAGTTTCCCTGAGGATCAGAGTGTGGAGAAAGCCACTAGTTAGCCTGAGAGGCCAGACAGTGGTGGCACACACATTTAATTCAAGTACTTGAGAGTCACACACCTTTAATCCCAACACTTGGGAGGTGAAGACAGGAAGTGATATATATGGTTGGGCAGAGAGAGGACTATAAGGCAGAGGAGACAGAAATTCACAGCTTTCAGCCTGAGGACTTACAGAGACAGAAAACCCCATTCAGTGTGATGATTTTGTAAAGATAAGAGTTAGTGGCTGGCTACTCTGCTCCTCTGATCTTCAGGCAAGCTTTATTTGCTAAAGCACAATCAAAATACCACCACAGTCTTCACTTTTGCTCAATACTCACCTGTGTCTTTGGTTTCCTCTTCCATATTATCATATCTAATAACCAATGCTCAACTAAACATTTAATAAGGCCTCATATACATGAAAGTACATAGTTGTGTAAGTAATAGAAAATAGACTTAGTCTATAGTTTTTCTAACAGTTAGTTGTTATTCCATAATGGAAAGGGCCATCTCACAAGAGAGGCATAAAGATCACTGTCAACAAAGGCCGATGGCACCTACCAAGGATTTAGTGAATTATTGAGTATCAGGTAAATTGATGACCTAACATCCTTTCTCAATAAAATATTTGTAAAAGTACAAAAAAAATTGACACAGACAACAACCTGCCCACCCTAAAACTAATGAAAAACTCATTAGACTATCTGGTGGAATTACATTTGGCTCTCTTGATGGAGGGCCTCTGTAAAACACTTAATATTAATTAGACATCAAATTTCAGAGCTATAAATGACATAGACATAGGGAAGAGAAGCAAAGTGTGTTTTAAACAAAGGTTGTAATCACACTGATTTTAATTGCTTTTAAGATAATTTAAAACTTAAAGTTTCACTTGTCTCATTATGTACATTGATGATAAAAGATTAAAAACTGAGAAAAATACCAAGAGCTCTCAGGATAGCTTAGTAAAAACCTGTCTATTCTTATGAACGAGTTAAGTAGTACAAGAAAATAATGTAAAAGTGTATGAAATACTTTGAATGACTTCATTGTTCATAACCTTTAAGAAAATTAGTGTAATATAATTTTAAACAATCAGGTTTTCTAACTCTACCTTTGCTTAAACTGATTTTTCTGTATAAGGTTAATGAAGTTTTAAATTATTATTATAACAACAAGACATGCTGAGATGGGGGTTCAATTTTTATTAATTTTTTCATGTATTTTACATACCAGTCAGTTTTCCTTCCCTCCGCTCTTCCCATTCCCTCCCCCTACCTTCTGTCCACCCCCCTCATCTACTCCTCCCTTCAGAATGGGGCAGGCCACATGTGGGAATCAACAAAGCATGACATATCAAGTTGAGGCAGGACCAACATCCTGCCCCTGCTTCAGAGCTGGGCAAGGCATCCCAGCATGGTGAATAGGTTCTGAAAAGTCAACTCATGCATCAGGGACAGATCCTGATCCCATTAGGGGCCCCACAAACAGATCAATCTATACATGCTGAAGGCCGAGGTTCACACTGGGCCCAGCTGCAGGAGTTCAGTTGAAGAGAGGGAAGAGGGACTGTAGGAGCAAGGGGAGTCACTATCATGATGGGAGAATGCACAGAAACAGCTGACGTGAGCTAGTGGGATCTCACAGATTCAACTTTTAAAACATCACTGTTTTAGAACCATGGGTACACTTTAAGAATGTTTAAGGCCGTTTAAAACTAAATCCTCACAAAATATACCATAAAATATGATTTGGAGAAAAAGACTCAGGGCAGGGGTGTGTGCTGTCCATGACATTTCTTTCTTGACCTCCCTGAAAGTAGCATACTGTTTTAATAAGAACAGAGACATTTCTGTTCTTATTAAAAATAGGTGACATTTTCATGAAGTAAAATAGAGGAGTTAAGGCTAAGGAAAGTACAGTTACAGCATTGAACATCTGAAAACACCATTGGGAAAGAGACAAACTGGTAATCAAATTAGCTAAGTTCAATTTATAAAGAGACTTCAGAGAGCATGTCGGGTAGGCTGCTGACTCAATTTCATATTCAAATTGGAAAACAGCAGTATCAACATGGTTATTAAGAGAAAAAATAGCTTATATTATTGCAAAACTCTTTAACAAATTGTTGTTTTTAATATTAAAATAATTTTTTGGGGTAGAATCATATATTAATTGATCTCTAAAATGCTTTCATCTCTACAGCATCAATTTTTATAGAGATATCTAATGTTTTGAAAGATTGTGTAATTGTATTGCAATTACATGCAAAATAAACCAAAACAGCAAAGATTTGGTCTAGACTTTTAACACTGTTGTATTTGAGAACAACACTCAATAGCAGAAAACAGTGAATTCAGCAGTTAGGACAGAAATCTTGTAGGAAAGAGTGGGCCACATCCCACTGCCCAGCTAGCTTACCCCCAAAATTACCACACAGAAAACTGTATTCATTTAAATCACTGCCTAGTCATTATATTTAGCCCCTTCTTGGCTAACTCTTACATCTTGATTTAACCCATTTCTAACAATTCGTATGTCACGACAAGGTCGTGGCTTATTGGGAAAGATTCAGCATGTCTGACCTGGTGGCTGGCTCCATGGTGGCAATCTCTGACCCTGCTTTCTTCCTCCCAGAATTAAGTTCTGCCTACCTATGTTCTGACCTATCAGGCTAAGCAGTTTCTTTATTAATTAACCAATGAAAGAAAACACATAGATAGAAGAACCTCCTACACCATTTCCCCTTTTTCTGTTTAAACAA
>LOJH01027223.1:6959-18133 GCA_001685095.1 Ellobius talpinus
TTTTTTTTACAGATGAGTAGCAGTCCACTGTATAAATGTATAACATTTTCATTATCCATTCATTGGTTAAAGGACATTTAGGTTGTTCCCATTTCTTATCTATTTTGAATAGAGTGGCAATGAACATATTTGATGAAGTGAATAAGCCTTAAACACATATACATAACAACAACACTAAGTGAACTCAGTAGGATACACATAGAAGAAAGCATAACTTTGAGGGGTTAGAAATACGTTTAAGACCACCCTCTAATTGAAGTGTCTCAATAAGCACAACTTTACTCTTAATTTATTGACACATCTAGAACACAGGGTACTGATCAACAATTATAAGGAGTAAATTATTAATGTATTTAGCACATAGAAATTTATGATAAATTGAAAAACCAAATCCAAAATTCTACAAATGGTATAACTCCATTTATGTAATATCATTTAAACAAGACTGTAGAACTATAGATGAATTGTTTTAGATACTAAGTGGAACCAAGAAAAAAGTAAATTTGGATGTAAATAGTAATATGAAGAATAATTATGTTCTGGGAAATGTTCAATATCTTCCCTATATCAGGGTCAAAATATTGTTGAGATATTGTACCATAATTCAGAAAGATTAATACTTGGGGGAGGGGAACAACCTATGCAAAATCCACATGTGATCTCTATTATTTCTTACCACTGCATGAGGATAGTTTATTGTGGGATGATGTAGGAGGTCCTTCTGTATATATGTTGCTTTTATTGGCTAATGAATAAAGCTCTTTTTGCCAATGGCTTAGCACAGTAAATCCAGGTGGGAACTCTGAACATATATATATATATATAGAGAGAGAGAGAGAGAGAGAAGGAGAGAGAGAGAGAGTAGGCAGAGTCAGGGAAGATGCCATGTAGCTGCCAAGGAGGCAGAACCAGAACCTTACCTGGTAAGCCACAGCCTTGTGACAATACAGAGAGTAATAGAAATGGGTTAATTTAAGATGTAAGAGCTAGCTAGAAATATGTCTGAGTCATTGGTCAAACAGTGTTATAATTAATTAATATAGTTTTTATGTGATTATTCAGGTCTGGGTAGCTGGAAATAAATGGGCTTGGTTTTCAGTGGGAAGAATAAAATCCTTGTCAGGCTCTAGACAAATAGATAGAACTTTAGTCCATGTTACTAATGTAGAGAATCCAGACTACATACTGTGCAATTTCATTTATGGAATATTCTGGAAAAACGAAAATAGAAGAGACAATAAGCAGAGGAGCCAGGTTGTTTCTAGGGTCTTGAGGAGGAAAGTAGCCTGGGCCAAGGATATGGGTTTGATATGTGAGGGTACTAGAACTATTCTCTACCACTATATTGTGAATCTGTGGCACTATGTTTTCATCAAAACTCTCTGAGTCTTAAGATGTAATGTAGACTTTGAGAGTGCAATCTTACTGTATAGTACTTACATGAGATGGCATAGTGGTTTGAAAGAAAATGATCCCAAAGAGAGTGGCACTGTTGTGAAGTGTGGCTTTGTTGGAGTACGTCTGGCCTTGTTGGAGGAGGTGTGTCACTGTAAAGGTGGGTTTTGAGGTCTCATATATGCTCAAGCCTTGCTCAGGGTGGTATACAGTAGGCTTCCTGTTGCCTGTAATATATAATGCGCTCAGCTACTTCTCCAGCACTGTGTGTCAGCCTGTATGCTGCCATGCTCCTTGCCATGATGATAATGGACTGAAACTCTGAGCCATAAGCTGCCTCCTTAATTAAATGCTGTCTTTTATAAGAGTTGCCCTGGTCATGGTGTCTCTCTACAGCAACAGAAACCCTAACTAAGACAGATTGCCATAGAGACTGTAAGGCTAAAGGCGAGTGGGACTCTGTTGAAGAACTATATTCTAGTTGGTAGTGTACTCCCTGAAGAAGTATGGATTAACTCGTTTGAAACTCTATTTTCAGTACAAACCACAAATAAGTAAATTGTTGATAGAGGATTTAGTTTTCACATATAGAGCAAGTGTTTGTAGACAAAGAACCAATGAGGCCATGGCAAAATAATCTATACATAACTGAATTAAAATCAACAATTATACATATCCATAATATTATTTACTAAAGAAATGGTGTGGAGAAAAATCTTCCATGAAGAGGTTTAAGTAGGGCCTGAGGAGATTGCTCAGTGTTTAAGAACACTGGCTACTCTTCTAGAGGACTAGGTTTGATTCCAGCACCCACACAGGGGTCCACAACCATCAACTACAGACACAGGAAATCAGTTGCTTTCTTTTGGCCTCTATGAATACCATGTGAACACGTGGTATACTGATATACATGCAGGCCAAGTATTCCTATACATAAAATGAAATAAATCTAAAGATATTTAGACTAGTACAAGTTTTGACTTTATAGAGGTAGGGCAGGGAAGAGGATAGTGTATTTGTGGAGGACAAAGGAGAAATTGTAGGATTTGTTCTTTTCTTTCTACACTCTGGGTTCCGTGGGACAAACTTGAGTTATCATGCTTGGTAGCAAGTGTCAGCCTACACCCAACAAATTTATAGTCCTGTTTATTACTGAGACAAACATTTGGTAGTTAGGGAAAGATGAAATAAGAGTTTTAGGTTTATGTATTTCATATTGACATCAACATTCTTCAACAGTGTCCTTGACTTACAACGTGTGTTTAGTGGGCACCTGTTTTAGTTCACACAGATACTCCAGTAAGGTTCCTAACTGAAAACAAGTACAAGTTGAAAAGTAAGCTAATTTCATAGTAATCATGGTAACCTTACTCTAAAAGGTACTGCTTTCTCAAAATATTTAAAAGCACTCTTTAATTCATAGCAGTAAGTGCATTAATGGACTTTTCCTAATTAAGCTCATGAATCCTTAATGTATCTTATAATTACTTAGTGAGAATGGACTAAGTTAGGACCTTCATTTTCTCCCCACTCCTACCTTCACCTTCTAGAAACAAATAAGAATTTGCAAACATATATACTGAATATTTAAAAGTGGAAAAACTAAAACATCTCAAAATTTTTTACACATTTTTGAAATTAAATATAATTCAACAAGCCATGAGAATCAATCCTATCATTTAGTTTGATGGTCTTACAAAAAATACTCTTTGGGAAGAGATGGATCTAAAATCCTTATTGCTCCTTCCCACACTTGAGTACAGTTCCAAGAACTCACATCACGTGGTTCATAATTGCCTGTAACTCAAACTCTAGCAGATATGTGACCTCTTCTGGTCTCTGAGAGCACTACCCCCGCCATACAAGGCATGATTTATGTGTATGCTCACATGCACATACATGTAATATACACAAAAACAAATCTTAAAAAATGTGGACTTCAGTTTCATTTTTTTGAGTGTGTAGAGTCCATTATTTGTTAATGAACTACTCCTGAATATGAGACCTGCCCTGGAGTGGTTGATATACCCAGTGTCACTCTATTGGAAAAAATTGACATATCTATTGTTAACCTTTAGTTAAATTAGTGGACTTGGTTTTCATTCACTCATTCATTCAACAATAAAACAAAATAAAATGTAATAAGATAAAAAAATCTGTCACATCAAAGTTGGACAAGACATACCAACAGAAAGAAAAGAGCCCAAGAAAATACAAAGGAGTCAGAGACCCACATGTTCACACATTCAGGTGTTCTATAAGAATGTTAAACTGAAGGCCAGACCATAAACACAGAGGACCTAGCACAGTCCCGTGCAGAGCCTGTGCTTGCTGCTTCAGTGTCTGTGAGTTCATATGAGCTTTCTCATGTCAATTTAGAGGGTGCTGCAGAATATTAACTCTGCAAAGATGTGTTTCATTTATTTAACTAAGTAAATGTGTGTTGCATTTGTTTAATTATGTGTCACTGGTTTACCTTGACTGCCTAAGGCACCTGATGGGTCAAATAAAAAGCTGAATAGCCAATATCTAGGAAGGAGGTATGGGAAGGAGTTCTCGTCAGAGAGGGTAAGTAGGAGGAGGAATTTAGGCTTAGGAAAGAAAGAAAAAATGTGCCAGGGAGATACCAGGGACTGGACAGACAGATATGTAGGAAGCAAGAAAGTAGGACATACAGAATGAAAGAAAGGTAAAAGGCCCCAAGGAAAACCACAGATGAATAAAAAACAGGCTAAATGAAGTTAAAAGAACTAATGGGACAAGCCTACGCTAAGGCAGAGTATTCATGATTAATAAGTCTCTGGGTCTTTATTTGGGAGCTGATTGGTGGCCCAAAGAGCATTCCAGTTACAAGAGGGTCTTATTTTCTTGGTGTCCTCATCCCCCTATGGCTATTACACATTTTATCTCTTTTTCTAAGATGTTTGCTGAGCTCTGGGGGATGGGGATTTGGTGAAGACATTGCAATAGGACTGAGTATTCCAATGTCTCTAATTCTTTGCATAATGTCTTGTGAGGTTCTCTAAATTTCTCCTCTGATGGTTAAACTAGGCACTGATCTGTGAGTATATCTAAATGTCATTAGAAGTCATTTTATTGGTATGTTCCTTTAGCACAGTGGTTCTCAACCTTCCTGATGGGATGACCCTTTAATACAGTTCATGTTGTGGTGACCCACAACCATTAAATTATTTTTGTTGCTACTTCATAACTTATTTTGTTACATAATTTGTTATGAAATATAATGTAAATAATTTTTTGGAGATAGAGGTTTGCCAAAAGGGTCACAACCCACAGGTTGAGAATGACTGCTTAGCAGAACAGTAATATTTGTTTTTACCCCAGGTCCCTAGGGTATCTGGTCTCACCTTCTTGGCCACTGAAGGAGTGTCAGGTTCCATCTCATGGAGTGGGCCTTATCCAAAACAGTTATCAGTTGGATACTTCCGTAAGCCTGAGCCACCATTGTCATAGCATATCTTTTAGGTAGTACACCATTGTAGATAAAAGATTTGTTGCTGGCTTGGTGTTTATATTTCTCTTTTTATAGTGTGCAGAGTACCTCCCTATACCAAAGATGCTGGAATGCAGAGGTGAGGACTTCAGTTTCTTAGTCCTAGACTTCATTTTTCCAGGAACACTACAAGGTTGAATTTCCAGAAAGTTTTCATTTTATATTCCCTACTTTCTCTGAAAAGATCCCCATCACCAACACGAAGTAAGGAAAACAACTTTGTTTGCTAGAAAGCTTAATGTATTCATGGTGAACTTTAAGTAGGGAGCTAAACTTCCAGCAGATACAGTAAAGGACATCTAAATTAAGAACAGCCCTGGATCTTGTGCTAAATTGGGCCTCAGCTTCGAGCAACTTCAAGGGATCTCTTCATTTTCATTTCTTCCTTCAACTCTCTTTACTGTCTTTTTCCAACCATTGTTACTGTAGTCATGAATGGTGGTTCTCTCAGAGAAGTCCTCATGAAAGGCCTATAGAAGTCTATGAAGTAAGTCCATCCCTTGTTGTCTTTCTTGTCCAATTTTGGGCTATTACAGGATATCTAGGCAATCTACATTGAATGAAATTGAAATTAAAGGCTCCTTTGGTCAAATTATTCTGAACACTTATACACTTCCCTTAAGAAGTCA
Source organism: Ellobius talpinus (assembly GCA_001685095.1). NCBI lineage: Eukaryota > Metazoa > Chordata > Mammalia > Rodentia > Cricetidae > Ellobius > Ellobius talpinus. Next base: position 12,498 of record LOJH01027223.1, read on the forward strand.
TCATATTTGCCAAGAAAGGAATGCATAAAATCTTAAGAATTCGTTTGCGAAACTTGAATAGAATTTCTATCTTTTCCTCTGTGTGACTCCTATTTTGAGAAGGCAAATTGAGTTTGATCACTGATTTTTTTGTGTGTCCAGAGTCATCTCTGCCTAACATCTTTCTACCTGAAGCATATTTTCAACTTTTAGTACATCATGTAGAATGCTGAGACCCAGTGAATGCATACTGAAATATAAAGACTATTTGTAATTCAGTATTAATTGAAGAGTGGCCACCAAGTGAATAACTTTTGTCTACCATTTTCTACAATACATAAAATAGCATTCTACATTGCCTTTCAGGCAGAATCCATGCTGCTTTTAGACTGCACCATCATAACATGCACAACCCCCTGTATCTATTTTAGGCTCTATGGGTTCTGAACAATCCAGCTTGGGGAAGCAACTGCTGTTCTTTAATTGAAATATTAGTGAGCAAATTTCTAAACAAAATAAGCTCATGTTTAGAAATTGTTCATTCTCAACAAAACCTTGCAATTAGGCCCTAAAAATAGTGAGAAAACTGAGAATTAAACTCGAAACTCTTATTTTCTGATGAACTGTTAATTTTAGAATGACTGAAATTTACCCAAAAGATGTTAAAAAGTACAAAGAAACTGATAAAGCTCACATCAAGCCTTGCCTGTTTTTAGTATCTCATATCAGTTCAACACATTTGCCAAAATTAATGAGCCAATATAATTTTGTTAAACTGTGGGTATTTTTTTTATCCCTTTCTCATTGTACAACACTACTATACAGTTAATTTGCTATAATACATTGTTTTTCTATGTACACTCACAATTTATTGAAGTATTTGTGAGGTACTATATAATAGTCTTTTGCTGTGCTTTGCTTCCTGTTTTGCTAATGATTGGATTGGAGATACAATTTAGGGGACTATTGCACAGGTAAAATATCATTTATCACACTTTATCAAGATGATCTTCAGGCAAATCTTTCTTTGACCTCATCGAAACAACTTATCTATGGTCAGTCCTCAATTGAGAAAAGTGTTCTCTGCCTCCTTGTAGTCAGGGTATCAATTCGAAGTACTTGGACTCATTTTTTTAATTTTATTTTTTATTGTATGTGTATGGGGTTTTGGCCAGCATGTATATCTGTGCACATGTGCCTGGCACCCATGGAGACCAAAAGAGACCTTGAATGTTGATAACATTATTGTTTTTCTTTTATCTTCTAATATTGGTATTTTGAACTAGTCCCACTAATCATAATTGTTATAAATGCTGTTCCAAATGGTAAATCATTTGCAGTAGAATTTGGTAGTTCTTCTGGTACACTCACTTTATAACTCTGGCTTGTTGAATCAAGAGAATTGTCATGAGTTCAAAGCTTTCCTGGTTTATATAGGTACAATGCAGCCTGGGGTATAGCAACAACTTGCCTTATAAAAATATATTTCTCACAGGTTCTCAAGAAAGGATCAGAGTGTTTTTCACAACCACTTCAGATAACTTTGATGCATGCTAAAGTTGTAGAAACCCCTGTAGGGTTTCAACTTCAGGTTTCTGTAAACATTTCCTTCTGTTCTTACCTGAGAGCAAACACCGATAGTCCTCACAGTATGCAGAGGCAAGAGTCTCCCTAGAATCCCCATTCCTAGGTTGGTTTCTACTTTTCTGAAGCATACTCATAAACATATTCTAGCCTGGGGGCTTTCCCCACCTGTTTCAGCCTTATTTCAACTTGCTCTCATCATCATTCATTCCACTTTTTGATTTAGAGAAGTTAAAAAATACTGACAACTACATAAAATGATGCATCAGATACCCACACAACAGCCACTTAAAAGACAGAAAAATATTTGTTCTTTCTGTTTTAGATATTTTTTACGTTTTTGAAGATACCATATAGGTAACATTACTGTTCTTAAAAGAATGACCCTATCATATTTCACTAAGAACAATACTATTGGCGTCATGAGTTTGCTGTGTATTCTCAGAGCCTACTATTTTATAGATCACATATATGTGTATAACCCATCCCCATATATATATATATATATATATATCACCAAATATTGAGTTTATTATTTTGTAAATTCTGTTAGTATAAGTGTCATACATTGAACTTGTAAATCAAAATTATGTTCTTGAATTTTATACCTGTTCATAAATAGCTCTAGTTAATTCATTTTAATGGTATTGGCTTTATTTTGTTAAATGAATACCTGTCACCAATCTGCTGGTAAAGGTGTGAGTGGAGTGCAAAATGCATCTCTCCTTTTTCTAGTAATCTGTTTAAATTTCTCCACAGTCAGGTGTAAGTAAGTGTTACCTTATTAGGTTCTGGCGTGTTTCAAATCAATTGGATTGCTTCAAATTAATATATACTACCAAACTGTTCTCCTAATTTATGTAAAATATAGTGGAAAAAGTTGTGCATAGGGTCCCCTGTATGCTCTTAGTTTCATTTCCCCTGTCCCCCTCTTCCTATCTCTACCTTTTTGTCCTTTCCCACCCTCTTTCCTACTTCCTTTTCCCTCTTTTTCAAGTCTCTTTCTGTGTTGGCTAGGCTGGCTTGAAGTTTGTAATCCACCTGCCTCACCTGCCTAGGTTGTTGCATCACAGGTGTGTGTCTTCAGAACTGACTCGTTTCTGTTCAAATCATATTGTACCTGTACAGGTGAAATTATTTGATTACTGTTTACTTCTGGCATCATTTTGTTATTGTGCCAGCCTAATTTATGTTTTGGTAGAAGGATTAGTTCACATGTTTATAGTATAGCATTCTATAAGTATACTATATTGTATAAAATCATTTAGCCTTTTCAAAGAGCAAACTTCTTCACATTCATTTTTATTCATTCTTTGTGTTGATTTTTTTTACAAACATTTTAGTTGTCTAACATAAAAATTGGGAACTACTTCTGAGCTTTTTTTTGCCATTTTCCACAATTTCAAAAACTTGAAATTGACAAATAAATCTGTATTTGATTCTCTTATGTAATATGTTGTTTTGTATACATTATGCAAATCATTATGCTAAACATAAAGACAAATACTGCATTTTTGTCTCAGTGTCATATGTTGAGCCTAGATTTATTATTTATACATATGGGTAGAAGTGTGTGTGTGTGTGTGTGTGTGTGTGTGTGTGTTTGTGTAGGTAGCTCATGAAGCAAGAAAAGAGACCAGGAAATACGTAGAGTTGTTAAGGATTTAGAAGGAAGACATGATAATGGAATCCATCTGATATGAAAGCAGAAAATGGGATATTTGGTGGATGGAAGGAGACCAGCAAGGGCAAAACAAGAAAGAGAATAAATAGATGTAGGTAAAACTCATTATGTTGCATATTTATTAATTTTAAAAATGATACTTTAATATGTATACATTCATGGATATTAACTTATTATGACCAAACTATACAACTGTTTACTTGTGCTTATTTTTACTAGAAAATTTAATTTAGTATTCTTTTTTGCCAACAACTAACTTTCTAGTCTATTTTTCTGTTCAACTTTTCCATACATGTAGGTACATGTACCTTTTTTTTCTTTTGCATCTGAGGTATTTCCCTTATATGTCCTACAGGTTTATTCATGTTGTCATCATTAGAGGGTTTCTCTCTCTTTGGGTGCATTTTATTTATCTCTTGTTTTAATTTTTCATGACCGAGATTTCCGTTACCATGTAGAATAAATGTGGGGAAAGTAGGTTTCCTTGTATTTTTTTGCTTGTAGATGAAAGGCTTAAGTTTTTAACAATGATGGATTGTCTTAAATTCTAGTCATGAACATTGTCTCCTGTATCAGAGGCATTTTTTTAATTGAAAATAGATTTTTCCTGTATATTCTGATCATGGTTCTCCTATCAACCTTCCCACTCACCCAAATCCACATCCTTTTTCCTATCTCTTAGAATACAAATAGATATCTAAAGAATGTCTTTAATATATAAATATAAATTATGAAACATATATCACTATATTATATGCTTTAATAAACATATAATATGAAATAATATTGAAATGTATAATATATTATATATTATAATAAATATATAATATGGAAAAATATTAAAATATATAATATAAAATAATAGCAAAGAAACCAGAATAATAAAAAATGAATGAAAAAACCAAAAAAGTGCCAAAGGAAAAGCATGATAAACACATATAGACATTTGTGCACTCACATTCATACACACAAAAATCTCATGACCTGTGTGGTAGTTTGAATGTATTGGCCTCCATAATCTCATCGGGAATGGCACTATTAGGAGGTGTGGTTTTGTTCGAGTAGATATGGTCTTGTTGGGGAAAGTGTGTCCCTCTGGGCATGGGTTTTGAGGTTTCTTATGCTTAGGAAACCAGTATGATGATAATGGACTGAACCTCTGAAACTGTAAGTGAGCCACCCCAATTAAATGTTCCTTTGTAAGAGTTGCCGTGGTCATAGTGTCTCCTAACAGCAATATAAACATAGACTTGCCATTGGCGACCATGTTTGAGGAGCAGCACGTAACAATTGAAGTTCAAGGTGTCAGTCCGCCAGGAGGAAACTCTCTGATGGTTTAATCTTTGGTTAGGCAAAGTCCCAAGAACAAAGACCTAGGGATGTTTTTTGCTTCTGCTATGTCTTCATATGTTTGATGCTGTGATCTTTCTCTGTTATCTGGCATGGTGTAGCATGTTTATTTCATAGAAACATCCCATTCTACTGGCCATTTTTACCTATGGATTGTCATTGCAGCTGATTTCTCACTAAACTATACTGTCTAATTGATAATAATGATGTTAGCTTATATGGAGTTTTAGTGAATTAAAACAAGGAAATGCTACACAACCAGGGCTTATGACTTTAACCTAAGGAGCTATGTAGGCTATACTTCAAGTTAAGGATTAAGAAAGCAATTGAGTTCCAGGAGCCAGCCTAGCTAAAATTCCTTTAATTTTTATGTGGAAAGATGCAGTCACAGGTTTTGGTGTGCATCATTACCTGAAACAAAGCCTTTTAATAGCTTCAAATTATATCAGATTCTTTAATAAAACTTTAAGATGAAAAACTCCAGAAAACAAAACAATGAAGTTCACAAGAACACATAACTGAGTTATAGATTATTAGGCTAGGGTAAAAAATACAAAAGAGCCTGATTTTTGCTAGCTGACATGCTTTCCTTGTTAGGTTTGGTTGGTAATTGATTTTGGAGGCAGCTCCTTTGTTCCTGGCTGCCCAGACTTGAAATAACCACAAAGAAACTATGAATTGCAATATTGTTCAGCCAATAGCTCAATCATATTTCTGGCTAACTCTTACATCTTAAATTAACCCATTTCCATTCTTTTATATTTTACTATGAGGCTCATGGTTTACCGGCAAGGTTCCATCTGGTAAGCTAGTATCCTCCTCTGCCAGCTACATGGCTTCTCACTGTCTTTGCCTTCTTTCCACCAACATTCAGTTCAGTTTTCCTGCCCAACTCTATTCTGTCCTTCATAGGCCCAAGCAGCTTCTTTATTCATTAATCAATGAAAGCAACACATATACAGGAGGACTTCCCACATCACCTCCACTTTTCTGTTTAAACAAAAAGGAAGGTTTTAACTTTAACATAGTAAAATTACAT